>OZ025258.1:40932002-41056535 GCA_964019135.1 Arenicola marina
GCAGGTCTGAGCCGAGGGGGGGGGGGGTGGGGCGGTGCATCAGTATCATCACAGCATATTTGCAAACTGTAGTTTTATCTGTTTCTACTTGCTCCGCGCGCCAACAGCTTCTTGCCACTTCAACCCAACCTTATTGCATATGCATGATTTTAATCTACCCCCGCCCCATCGCCCTTCCACCCTAGGCGACGTTTAACAGTCTGTGGCTGGGGATGACGGCCCAGGAGGCCGTGGACGACCCCCGCTACCACCACCAGCTGCTTCCCGACTACATCCACCACGAGCCCTTGCCACAGGTGAGACCATACACTGTGCTCCCTAAATGGGCCCTCACACCCTACCCCCGCACCCTACCCCCACACCGTGCCCCCACACCATACCCCCACACCGTGCCCTCACACTGTGCCCTCACACCGTGCCCCCACACCGTGCCCCCACACCGTGCCCTCACACCGTGCCCCCACAGTCTACCCCCACACCGTACCCCCACATCGTGCCCTCACACCGTGCCCCACACCGTGCCCCCACACCGTGCCCTCACACCGTGCCCTCACACCGTGCCCCCACACCGTGCCCTCACACCGTGCCCCCACACCGTGCCCCCACACCGTGCCCCCACACCGTGCCCCTACACCGTGCCCCCACACCGTACCCCCACACCGTGCCCTCACACCGTGCCCTCACACCGTGCCCCCACACCGTGCCCCCACACCGTGCCCTCACACCGTGCCCCCACAGTCTACCCCCAAACCGTACCCCCACATCGTGCCCCCACACCGTGCCCTCACACCGTGCCCTCACACCGTGCCCCCACACCGTGCCCCCACACCGTGCCCTCACACCGTGCCCCCACACCGTGACGCCACACCGTGCCCCCACACCGTGCCCCTACACCGTGCCCCCACACCGTACCCCCACACCGTGCCCTCACACCGTGCCCCAACACCGTGCCCCCACACCGTGCCCCCACACCGTGCCCCCACACCGTGCCCCCACACCGTGCCCCCACACCGTGCCCCCACACCATGCCCCTACACCGTGCCCCCACACCGTGCCCCCACACCGTGCCGTCATACCCCCACACCGTGCCGTCATACCCCCACACAGTGCCGTCATACCCCCGCACCGTGCCGTCATACCCCCACACCGTGCCGTCATACCCCCACACAGTGCCGTCATAACCCCGCACCGTGCCGTCATACCCCCACACCGTGCCGTCATACCCCCACACCGTGCCGTTACACCCCCACACCGTGCCCCCGCACCGTGCCCCCACACCGTGCCGTCATACCCCCACACCGTGCCGTCATACCCCCACACCGTGCCGTCATACCCCCACACCGTGCCGTCATAGCCCCACACAGTGCCGTCATACCCCCGCACCGTGCCGTCATACCCCCACACCGTGCCGTGATACCCCCACACCGTGCCGTTACACCCCCACACCGTGCCCCCGCACCGTGCCCCCACACCGTGCCGTCATACCCCCACACCGTGCCGTCATACCCCCACACCGTGCCGTCATACCCCCACACCGTGCCCCCACACCGTGCCGTCATACCCCCACACCGTGCTGTCATACCCCCTCACCGTGCCGTCATACCCCCACACCGTGCCGTCATACCCCCACACCGTGCCGTCATACCCCCACACCGTGCTGTCATACCCCCTCACCGTGCCGTCATACCCCTACACCGTGCCGTCATACCCCCACACCGTGCCGTCATACCCCCACACCGTGCCGTCATACCCCCACACCGTGCTGTCATACCCCCTCACCGTGCCGTCATACCCCCCCACCGTGCCGTCATACCCCCACACCGTGCCGTCATACCCCCACACCGTGCCGTCATACCCCCACACCGTACGGTCATACCCCCACACCGTGCTGTCATACCCCCACACCGTGCCGTCAGACCCCCACACCGTGCCGTCATACCCCCACACCGTACGGTCATACCCCCACACCGTGCTGTCATACCCCCACACCGTGCCGTCATACCCCCACACCGTGCCGTCATACCCCCACACAGTGCCGTCATACCCCCACACCGTGCCGTCATACCCCCACACCGTGCCGTCATACCCCCGCACCGTGCCGTCATACCCCCACACCGTACCGTCATACCCCCACACCGTGCCGTCATACCCCCACACCGTGCCGTCATACCCCCACACCGTGCCGTCATACCCCCACACCGTACGGTCATACCCCCCCACCGTGCCGTCATACCCCCACACCGTGCCGTCATACCCCCACACCGTGCCGTCATACCCCCACACCGTGCCGTCATACCCCCACACCGTGCCGTCATACCCCCACACCGTACGGTCATACCCCCCCACCGTGCCGTCATACCCCCACACCGTGCCGTCATACCCCCACACCGTGCCGTCATACCCCCACACCGTGCCGTCATACCCCCACACCGTGCCGTCATACCCCCACACCGTGCCGTCATACCCCCACACCGTGCTGTCATACCCCCACACCGTACGGTCATACCCCCACACCGTGCCGTCATACCCCCACACCGTGCTGTCATACCCCCACACCGTGCTGTCATACCCCCTCACCGTGCCGTCATACCCCCACACCGTGCCGTCATACCCCCACACCGTGCCGTCATACCCCCACACCGTGCCGTCATACCCCCACACCGTACGGTCATACCCCCACACCGTGCCGTCATACCCCCACACCGTGCCGTCATACCCCCACACCGTGCCGTCATACCCCCACACCGTACGGTCATACCCCCACACCGTGCTGTCATACCCCCACACCGTGCCGTCATACCCCCACACCGTGCCGTCATACCCCCACACCGTGCCGTCATACCCCCACACCGTGCCGTCATACCCCCACACCGTGCCGTCATACCCCCACACCGTGCCGTCATACCCCTACACCGTGCCCCCCACACCGTGCCGTCATACCCCCACACCGTGCCGTCATACCCCCACACCGTGCCGCCCTACCCCCACAACGTGCCGTCATACCCCGACACCGCGCCGATATACTTCCACACCGTGCCGTCATACCCCCACACCGTGCTGTCATACCCCCACACCGTGCCGTCATACCCCCACACCGTGCCGTCACACCCCCACACCGTGCCGTCATACCCCCACACCGTGCCGTCATACACCCACACCGTGCCGTCATACCCCCACACCGTGCCGTTACATCCCCACACCGTGCCGTCCTACCCCACACCGGGCTGTCATACCCCCACACCGTGCCGTCATACCCCCACACCGTGCCGTCATACCCCCACACCGTGCCGTTACACCCCCACACCGTGCCCCCACACCGTGCCCCCACACCGTGCCGTCATACCCCAACACCGTGCTCCCACACCGTGCCGTCATACCCCCACACCGTGCCCCTACACCGTGCCGTCATACCCACACACCGTGCTGCCATACCCCCACACCGTGCCCCCACACCGTGCCGTCATACCCCCACACCGTGCCGTCATACCCCCACACCGTGCCGTCATACCCCCACACCGTGCCATCATACCTTCCACCCTGCCGTCATACTCCCACACCGGGCCGTCATACCCCCACACCGTGCCCCCACACCGTGCCGTCATACCCGCACACCGTGCCCCAACACCGTGCCGTCATACCCCCGCACCGTGCCGTCATACCCCCACACCGTGCCGTCATACCCCCACACCGTGCCGTCATACCCCCACACCGTGCCGTCATACCCCCACACCGTGCCGTCATACCCCCACACCGTGCCGTCATACCCCCACACCGTGCCGTCATACCCCCACACCGTGCCGTCATACTCCCACACCGTGCCGTCATACCCCCGCACCGTGCCGTCATACCCCCACACCGTGCGACACACCGTGCCGTCATACCCCCATACCGTGCCATCCTACCCCCAAACCGTGCCGTCATACCCCCGCACCATGCTCCCACACCGTGCCGTCATACCCCCACACCGTGCCGTCATACCGACACACCGTGCCGTCATACCCCCGCACCGTGCCGTCATACCCCCACACCGTGCCGTCATACCCCCACACCGTGCCGTCATACCCCCACACCGTGCCGTCATACCCCCACATCGTGCTGTCATACCCCCACACCGTGCCGTCATACCCCCACACCGGGCCGTCATACCCCACACCGTGCCGTCATACCCCCACACCATGCCCCAACACCGTGCCGTCATACCCCCACACCCTGCCGTCATACCCCCACACCGTACCGTCATACCCCCACATCGTGCCGTCATACCCCACACCGTGCCGTCATACCCCCACACCGTGCCGTCATACCCCACACCGTGCTGTCATGCCCCCACACCGTGCCCCCACACTGTGCCGTCATACCCCCACGCCGAGCCATCCTACCCCCACACCGTGCCGTCATACCCCCACACCGTACCCTACACCATGCTGTCATACCCCCACACCGTGCCGTCATACCCCCACACCGTGCCGTCATACCCCCACACCGTGCCCCTACACCGTGCCGTCATACCCCACACCGAGCCATCCGACCCCCACACCGTGCGGTCATACCCCCACACCGAGCCGTCATACCCCCCCACCGTGCCGTCATACCGCCACACCGTGCCGTCATACCCCCACACCGTACCGTCATACCTCTGCACCATGCTCCCACACCGTGCCGTCATACCCCCACACCGTGCCGTCATATCGACACACCGTACCGCCATACCCCCACACCATGCCGTCATACCCCCACACCGTGCCGTCATACCCCCACACCGTGCCGTCATAGCCCCACACCGTGCCCCCACACCGTGCCGTCATACCCCTACACCGTGCCCCCCACACCGTGCCGTCATACCCCCACACCGTGCCGTCATACCCCCACACCGTGCCGCCCTACCCCCACACCGTGCCCCCACACCGTGCCCCCACACCGTGCCGTCATACCCCAACACCGTGCTCCCACACCGTGCCGTCATACCCCCACACCGTGCCCCCACACCGTGCCGTCATACCCCCACACCGTGCCCCTACACCGTGCCGTCATACCCCCACACCGTGCCGTCATACCCCCACACCGTGCCGTCATACCCCCACACCGTGCCCCCACACCGTGCCGTCATACCCCCACACCGTGCCGTCATACCCCCACACCGTGCCGTCATACCCCCACACCGTGCCGTCATACCCCCACACCGGGCCGTCATACCCCCACACCGTGCCGTCATACCCCCACACCGTGCCGTCATACCCCCACACCGTGCCGTCATACCCCCACACCGTGCCGTCATATCCCCATACCGTGCCGTCATACCCACACACCGTGCTGTCTTACCCCCACACCGTGCCGTCATATCCCCATACCGTGCCGTCATACCCCCACACCGTGCTGTCTTACCCCCACACCGTGCCGTCATACCCCCACACCGTGCCGTCATACCCCCACACCGTGCCGTCATACCCCCACACCGTACCGTCATACCCCTGCACCATGCTCCCACACCGTGCCGTCATGCCCCCACACCGTGCCGTCATATCGACACACCGTACCGTCATACCCCCACACCATGCTGTCATACCCCCACACCGTGCCGTCATACCCCCACACCGTGCCGTCATACCCCCACACCGTGCCGTCAAAGCCCCACACCGTGCGCCGACACAGTGCCGTCATACCCCTACACCGTGCCCTCCACACCGTGCCGTCATACCCCCACACCGTGCCGTCATACCCCCACACCGTGCCGTCCTACCCCCACACCGTGCAGTCATACCCCGACACCGCGCCGATATACTTCCACACCGTGCCGTTATACCCCCACACCGTGCTGTCATACCCCCACACCGTGCCGTCATACCCCCACACCGTGCCGTCATACCCCCACACCGTGCCGTCATACCCCCACACAGTGCCGTCATACCCCCACACCGTGCCGTCATACACCCACACCGTGCCGTCATACCCCCACACCGTGCCGTTACACCCCCACACCGTGCCGTCCTACCCCACACCGGGCTGTCATACCCCCACACCGTGCCGTCATACCCCCACACCGTGCCGTCATACCCCCACACCGTGCCGTTACACCCCCACACCGTGCCCCCACACCGTGCCGTCATACCCCCACACCGTGCCCCCACACCGTGCCGTCATACCCCCACACCGTGCCCCTACACCGTGCCGTCATACCCACACACCGTGCTGCCATACCCCCACACCGTGCCCCCACACCGTGCCGTCATACCCCCACACCGTGCCGTCATACCCCCACACCGTGCCGTCATACCCCCACACCGTGCCGTCATACCCCACACAGTGCCGTCATACCCCCACACCGTGCCGTCATACCCCCACACCGTGCCGCCACACCGTGCCGTCAAACCCCCACACCGTGCCGTCATACCCCCACACCGTGCCGTCATACCCCCACACCGTGCCGTCATACCCCCACACCATGCCGTCATACCCCCACACCGTGCCGTCATACCCCCACACCGTGCCGTCATACCCCCACACCGTGCCGTCATACCCCCACACCGTGCCGTCATACCCCCACACTGTGCTGTCTTACCCCCACACCGTGCCGTCATACCCCCACACCGTGCCGTCATACCCCCGCACCGTGCCGTCATACCCCCACACCGTACCGTCATACCCCCATACCGTGCCGTCATACCCCCACACCGTGCCGTCATACCCCCACACCGTGCCGTCATACCCCGACACCGTGCCGTCATACCCCCACACCGTACCGTCATACCCCCACGCCGTGCCGTCCTACCCCCGCACCGTGCCGTCATACCCCCACACCGTGAAGTCATACCCCCACATCGTGCCGTCATACCCCCGCACCGTGCCGTCATACCCCCACACCGTGCCGTCATACCCCCTCACCGTGCCGTCATACCCCCACACCGTGCCATCATACCCCCACACCGTGCCGTCATACCCCCGCGCCATGCCCCCACACCGTGCCGTCATACCCCCACACCGTGCCGTCATACCCCAACACCGTGCCGTCATACCCCCACACCGTGCCGTCATACCCCCTCACCGTGCCGTCATACCCCCACACCGTGCCGACATACCCCCACACCGTGCCGTCATACCCCCACACCGTGCCGTCATACCCCCACACCGTGCCGTCATACCCCCACACCGTGCCGTCATACCCCCGCACCATGATCCCACACCGTGCCGTCATACCCCCACACCGTGCCGTCATACCCCCACACCGTGCCGTCATACCCCCACACCGTGCCGTCATACCCCCACGCCGTGCCGTCATACCCCCACACCGTTCCGTCATACCCCCACACCGTGCCGCCATACCCCCACGCCGTGCCGTCATACCCCCACACCGTGCCGTCATACCCCCACACCGTGCCGTCATACCCCCACACCGTGCCGTCATACCCCCACACCGTGCCGTCATACCCCCACACCGTGCCGTCATACCCCACACCGTGCCGTCATACCCCCACACCATGCCGTCATACCCCCACACCGTGCCGTCATACCCCCACACCGTGCCGTCATACCCCCACACCGTGCCGTCATACCCCCACACCGTGCTCCCACACCGTGCCGTCACACCCCTACACCGTGCCGTCATACCCCCACACCGTGCCGTCATACCCCCACACCGTGCCGTCATACCCCCACACCGTGCCATCATACCCCCACACCGTGCCGTCATACCCCACACCATGCCGTCATACCCCCACACCGTGCTGTCATACCCCCACACCGTGCCGTCATACCCCCACACCGTGCCGTCATACCCCCATACCGTGCCGTCATACCCCCACACCGTGCCGTCATACCCCCACACCATGCCGTCATACCCCCACACCGTGCCGTCATACCCCCACACCGTACCGTCATACCCCCACACCGTGCCGTCATACCCCCACACCGTACCGTCATACCCCCACGCCGTGCCGTCATACCCCCGCACCGTGCCGTCATACCCCCACACCGTGAAGTCATACCCCCACATCGTGCCGTCATACCCCCGCACCGTGCCGTCATACCCCCACACCGTGCCGTCATACCCGCTCACCGTGCCGTCATACCCCCACACCGTGCCATCATACCCCCACACCGTGCCGTCATACCCCCGCACCATGCCCCCACACCGTGCCGTCATACCCCCACACCGTGCCGTCATACCCCAACACCGTGCCGTCATACCCCCACACCGTGCCGTCATACCCCCTCACCGTGCCGTCATACCCCCACACCGTGCCGTCATACCCCCACACCGTGCCGTCATACCCCCACACCGTGCCGTCATACCCCCACACCGTGCCGTCATACCCCCACACCGTGCCGTCATACCCCCGCACCATGATCCCACACCGTGCCGTCATACCCCCACACCGTGCCGTCATACCCCCACACCGTGCCGTCATACCCCCACACCGTGCCGTCATACCCCCACGCCGTGCCGTCATACCCCCACACCGTGCCGTCATACCCCCACACCGTGCCGCCATACCCCCACGCCGTGCCGTCATACCCCCACACCGTGCCGTCATACCCCCACACCGTGCCGTCATACCCCCACACCGTGC
This sequence comes from Arenicola marina, assembly GCA_964019135.1. Classification (NCBI taxonomy): domain Eukaryota; kingdom Metazoa; phylum Annelida; class Polychaeta; family Arenicolidae; genus Arenicola; species Arenicola marina. Next base: position 40,940,567 of record OZ025258.1, read on the forward strand.
CGTCATACCCCCACACCGTGCCGTCATACCCCCACACAGTGCCGTCATACCCCCACACCGTGCCGTCATACACCCACACCGTGCCGTCATACCCCCACACCGTGCCGTTACACCCCCACACCGTGCCGTCCTACCCCACACCGGGCTGTCATACCCCCACACCGTGCCGTCATACCCCCACACCGTGCCGTCATACCCCCACACCGTGCCGTTACACCCCCACACCGTGCCCCCACACCGTGCCGTCATACCCCCACACCGTGCCCCCACACCGTGCCGTCATACCCCCACACCGTGCCCCTACACCGTGCCGTCATACCCACACACCGTGCTGCCATACCCCCACACCGTGCCCCCACACCGTGCCGTCATACCCCCACACCGTGCCGTCATACCCCCACACCGTGCCGTCATACCCCCACACCGTGCCGTCATACCCCACACAGTGCCGTCATACCCCCACACCGTGCCGTCATACCCCCACACCGTGCCGCCACACCGTGCCGTCAAACCCCCACACCGTGCCGTCATACCCCCACACCGTGCCGTCATACCCCCACACCGTGCCGTCATACCCCCACACCATGCCGTCATACCCCCACACCGTGCCGTCATACCCCCACACCGTGCCGTCATACCCCCACACCGTGCCGTCATACCCCCACACCGTGCCGTCATACCCCCACACTGTGCTGTCTTACCCCCACACCGTGCCGTCATACCCCCACACCGTGCCGTCATACCCCCGCACCGTGCCGTCATACCCCCACACCGTACCGTCATACCCCCATACCGTGCCGTCATACCCCCACACCGTGCCGTCATACCCCCACACCGTGCCGTCATACCCCGACACCGTGCCGTCATACCCCCACACCGTACCGTCATACCCCCACGCCGTGCCGTCCTACCCCCGCACCGTGCCGTCATACCCCCACACCGTGAAGTCATACCCCCACATCGTGCCGTCATACCCCCGCACCGTGCCGTCATACCCCCACACCGTGCCGTCATACCCCCTCACCGTGCCGTCATACCCCCACACCGTGCCACCATACCCCCACACCGTGCCGTCATACCCCCGCGCCATGCCCCCACACCGTGCCGTCATACCCCCACACCGTGCCGTCATACCCCAACACCGTGCCGTCATACCCCCACACCGTGCCGTCATACCCCCTCACCGTGCCGTCATACCCCCACACCGTGCCGACATACCCCCACACCGTGCCGTCATACCCCCACACCGTGCCGTCATACCCCCACACCGTGCCGTCATACCCCCACACCGTGCCGTCATACCCCCGCACCATGATCCCACACCGTGCCGTCATACCCCCACACCGTGCCGTCATACCCCCACACCGTGCCGTCATACCCCCACACCGTGCCGTCATACCCCCACGCCGTGCCGTCATACCCCCACACCGTTCCGTCATACCCCCACACCGTGCCGCCATACCCCCACGCCGTGCCGTCATACCCCCACACCGTGCCGTCATACCCCCACACCGTGCCGTCATACCCCCACACCGTGCCGTCATACCCCCACACCGTGCCGTCATACCCCCACACCGTGCCGTCATACCCCACACCGTGCCGTCATACCCCCACACCGTGCCGTCATACCCCCACACCGTGCCGTCATACCCCCACACCGTGCCGTCATACCCCCACACCGTACCGTCATACCCCCACACCGTGCCGTCATACCCCCACACCATGCCGTCATACCCCCACACCGTGCCGTCATACCCCCACACCGTGCCGTCATACCCCCACACCGTGCCGTCATACCCCCACACCGTGCTCCCACACCGTGCCGTCACACCCCTACACCGTGCCGTCATACCCCCACACCGTGCCGTCATACCCCCACACCGTGCCGTCATACCCCCACACCGTGCCATCATACCCCCACACCGTGCCGTCATACCCCACACCATGCCGTCATACCCCCACACCGTGCTGTCATACCCCCACACCGTGCCGTCATACCCCCACACCGTGCCGTCATACCCCCATACCGTGCCGTCATACCCCCACACCGTGCCGTCATACCCCCACACCATGCCGTCATACCCCCACACCGTGCCGTCATACCCCCACACCGTACCGTCATACCCCCACACCGTGCCGTCATACCCCCACACCGTACCGTCATACCCCCACGCCGTGCCGTCATACCCCCGCACCGTGCCGTCATAGCCCCACACCGTGAAGTCATACCCCCACATCGTGCCGTCATACCCCCGCACCGTGCCGTCATACCCCCACACCGTGCCGTCATACCCGCTCACCGTGCCGTCATACCCCCACACCGTGCCATCATACCCCCACACCGTGCCGTCATACCCCCGCACCATGCCCCCACACCGTGCCGTCATACCCCCACACCGTGCCGTCATACCCCAACACCGTGCCGTCATACCCCCACACCGTGCCGTCATACCCCCTCACCGTGCCGTCATACCCCCACACCGTGCCGTCATACCCCCACACCGTGCCGTCATACCCCCACACCGTGCCGTCATACCCCCACACCGTGCCGTCATACCCCCACACCGTGCCGTCATACCCCCGCACCATGATCCCACACCGTGCCGTCATACCCCCACACCGTGCCGTCATACCCCCACACCGTGCCGTCATACCCCCACACCGTGCCGTCATACCCCCACGCCGTGCCGTCATACCCCCACACCGTGCCGTCATACCCCCACACCGTGCCGCCATACCCCCACGCCGTGCCGTCATACCCCCACACCGTGCCGTCATACCCCCACACCGTGCCGTCATACCCCCACACCGTGCCGTCATACCCCCACACCGTGCCGTCATACCCCCACACCGTGCCGTCATACCCCACACCGTGCCGTCATACCCCCACACCGTGCCGTCATACCCCCACACCGTGCCGTCATACCCCCACACCGTGCCGTCATACCCCCACACCGTACCGTCATACCCCCACACCGTGCCGTCATACCCCCACACCATGCCGTCATACCCCCACACCGTGCCGTCATACCCCCACACCGTGCCGTCATACCCCCACACCGTGCCGTCATACCCCCATACCGTGCCGTCATACCCCCACACCATGCCGTCATACCCCCACACCATGCCGTCATACCCCCACACCGTGCCGTCATACCCCCACAACGTACCGTCATACCCCCACACCGTGCCGTCATAGCCCCACACCGTGCCCCCACACCGTCCCGTCACACCCCTACACCGTGCCCCTCACACCGTGCCGTCATACCGACACACCGTACCGTCATACCCCCACACCATGCCGTCATACCCCAACACCGTGCTGTCATAACCCCACTCCGTGCCGTCATACCCCCACATCGTGCCGTCATACCCCCACACCGTCCCGTCATACCCCCACACCGTGCCGTCATACACCCTCACCGTGCCCCCACACCGTGCCGTCATACCCCCACACCGTGCTGTCTTACCCCCATACCGTGCCGTCATACCCCAACACCGTGCCGTCATACCCCCACACCGTGCCGTCATACCCCACACCGTGCCGACATACCCCCACACCGTGCCGTCATACCCCCACACCGTGCCGTCATACCCCCACACCGTGCCGTCATACCCCCACACCGTACCGTCATACCCCCAAACCGTGCCGTCATACCCCCACACCGTGCCGTCATAGCCCCACACCGTGCCGTCATACCCCAACACCGTGCCGTCATACCCCCACACCGTGCCGTCATACCCCCACACCGTGCCATCATACCTCCACACCGTGCTCCCACACCGTGCCGTCATACCCCCACACCGTGCCCCTACACCGTGCCGTCATACCCCCACACCGTGCCGTCATACCCCCACACCGTGCTGTCTTACACCCACACCGTGCCGTCATGCCCCCACATCGTGCTGTCATACCCCCACACCGTGCCGTCCTACCCCCACACCGTGCCGTCATACCCCCACACAGTGCCGTCATACCCCCACACCGTGCCGTCATACCCCCACACCGTGCCGTCATACCCCCACACCGTGCCGTCATACCCCCACACCGTGCCCCCCACACCGTGCCGTCCTACCCCCACACCGTGCCGTCATACCCCCACAGTGCCGTCATACCCCCACACCGTGCCGTCATACCCCCACACCGTTCCCCCACACCGTGCCGTCATACCCCCACACCGTGCCGTCATACCCCCACACCGCGCCGTCCTACCCCGACACCGTGCCGTCATACCCCCACACCGTGCCGTCATACCCCCACACCGTGCCGTCATACCCCCGCACCGTGCTGTCTTACACCCACACCGTGCCGTCATACCCCCACAGTGCCGTCATACCCCGACACCGTGCCGTCATACCCCCACACCGTGCCGTCATACCCCCACACCGTGCTGTCTTACACCCACACCGGGCCGTCATACCCCCACACCGTGCTGTCCTACCCCAACACCGTGCCCCCACACCATGCCGTCATACCCCCACACCGTGCCGTCATATCCCCACACCGTGCCGTCATACCCCCACACCGTGCCGTCATACCCCCACACCATGACGTCATACTCCCACACCGTGCCGTCATACCCCCACACCGTGCCGTCATAACCCCACACCGTGCCGTCATACCCCCACACCGTGCCGTCATACCCCCACACCGTGCCGTCATACCCCCACACCGTGCCGTCATGCCCCCACACCGTGCCGTCATACCCCCACACCGTGCTGTCTTACCCCCACACCGTGCCGTCATACCCCCACACCGTGCCGTCATACCCCCGCACCGTGCCGTCATACCCCCACACCGTGCCGTCATACCCCCACACCGTGCCGTCATACCCCAACACCGTGCCGTCATACCCCCACACCGTGCCGTCATACCCCCTCACCGTGCCGTCATACCCCCACACCGTGCCGTCATACCCCCACACCGTGCCGTCATACCCCCACACCGTGCCATCATACCCCCACGCCCTGCCGTCATACCCCCACACCGTGCCGTCATACACCCACACCGTGCCGTCATACCCCCACGCCGTGCGGTCATACCCCCACACCGTGCCGTCATACCCCTACACCGTGCCATCATACCCCCACACCGTGCCGTCATACCCCCACACCGTGCCGTCATACCCCCACACCGTGCCGTCATACCCCCACACCGTGCCGTCATACCCCCACACCGTGCCGTCATACCCCCACACCGTGCCGTCATACCCCCACGCTCTGCCGTCATACCCCCACACCGTGCCGTCATACACCCACACCGTGCCGTCATACCCCCACGCCGTGCGGTCATACCCCCACACCGTGCCGTCATACCCCCACACCATGCCGTCATACCCCCACACCGTGCCGTCATACCCCCACACCGTGCCGTCATACCCCCACACCATGCCGTCATACCCCAACACCGTGCCGTCATACCCCCACACCGTGCCGTCATACCTGCACACCGTGCCGTCATACCCCCATACCGTGCCGTCATACCCCCACACCGTGCCGTCATACCCCCACACCGTACCGTCATACCCCCACACCGTGCCGTCATACCACCACATCGTACCGTCATACCACCACACCGTACCGTCATACCCCCACACCGTGCCGTCATACCCCCACACCGTACCGTCATACCCCCAAACCGTGCCGTCATACCCCCACACCGTGCCGTCATAGCCCCACACCGTGCCGTCATACCCCAACACCGTGCCGTCATACCCCCACACCGTGCCGTCATACCCCCACACCGTGCCATCATACCCCCACACCGTGCCGTCATACCCCCACACCGTGCCGTCATACCCCCACACCGTGCCGTCATACCCCTACACCGTGCCGTCATACCCCCACACCGTGCCGTCATACCCCCACGCCGTGCCGTCATACCCCCACACCGTGCCGTCATACCCCCGCACCATGCTCCCACACCGTGCCGTCATACCCCCACACCGTGCCATCATAGCCCCACACCGTGCCGTCATACCCCCACACCGTGCCGTCATACCCCCACGCCGTGCCGTCATACCCCCACACCGTGCCGTCATACCCCCGCACCATGCTCCCACACCGTGCCGTCATACCCCCACACCGTGCCATCATAGCCCCACACCGTGCCGTCATACCCCCACACCGTGCCGTCATAGCCCCACACCGTGCCGTCATACCCCAACACCGTGCCGTCATACCCCCACACCGTGCCGTCATACCCCCACACCGCGCCGTCATACCCCCACACCGTGCCGTCATACCCCCACGCCGTGCCATCATACCCCCACACCGTGCCGTCATACCCCCACACCGTGCCATCATACCCCCACGCCGTGCCGTCATACCCCCACACCGTGCCGTCATACCCCTGCACCGTGCCATCATACCCCCACACCGTGCCGTCATACCCCCACACCGTGCCGTCATACCCCCACGCCGTGCCGTCATACCCCCACACCGTGCCGTCATACCCCTACACCGTGCCGTCATACCCCCACACCGTGCCGTCATACCCCTACACCGTGCCATCATACCCCCACACCGTGCCGTCATACCCCCACACCGTGCCGTCATACCCCTACACCGTGCCGTCATACCCCCACACCGTGCCGTCATACCCCCACGCCCTGCCGTCATACCCCCACACCGTGCCGTCATACACCCACACCGTGCCGTCATACCCCCACGCCGTGCGGTCATACCCTCACACCGTGCCGTCATACCCCCCCACCGTACCGTCATACCCCCACACCGTGCCGTCATACCCCCACACCGTGCCGTCATACCTGCACACCGTGCCGTCATACCCCCACACCGTGCCGTCATAGCCCCACACCGTGCCGTCATACCCCAACACCGTGCCGTCATACCCCCACACCGTGCCGTCATACCCCAACACCGTGCCGTCATACCCTCACACCATGCCGTCATACCCCCACACCGTGCCGTCATATCCCAACACCGTGCCGTCATAGCCCCACACCGAGCCGTCATACCCCAACACCGTGCCGTCATACCCCCACACCGTGCCGTCATACCCCCACACCGCGCCGTCATACCCCCACACCGTGCCGTCATACCCCCACACCGCGCCGTCATACCCCCACACCGTGCCCTCATACCCCAAACCGTGCCGTCATACCCCCACACCGTGCCGTCATACCCCCACACCGTGCCCTCATAGCCCCACACCGTGCCGTCATACCCACACACCGTGCCGTCATACACCCACACCATGCCGTCATACCCCCACACCGTGCCGTTATACCCCCACACCGTGCCGTCCTACCCCACACCGGGCTGTCATACCCCCACACCATGCCGTCATACCCCATCACCGTACCCTACACCATGCTGTCATACCCCCACACCGTGCCGTCATACCCCCACACCGTGCCCCCACACCGTGCCGCCATACCCCCACACCGTGCCGTCATACCCCCACACCGTACCGTCATACCCCTGCACCATGCTCCCACACCGTGCCGTCATACCCCCACACCGTGCCGTCATACCGACACACCGTGCCGTCATACCCCCACACCATGCCGTCATACCCCCACACCGTGCCGTCATACCCCCACACCGTGCCGTCATAGCCCCACACCGTGCCCCCACACCGTCCCGTCGCACCCGTACACCGTGCCCCTCACACCGTGCCGTCATACCGACACACCGTACCGTCATACCCCCACATCATGCCGTCATACCCCCACACCGTGCCGTCATACCCCCACACCGTGCCGTCATACCCCCACACCGTACCGTCATACCCCCACACCGTGCCGTCATACCCCCACACCGTGCCTTCATACCCCCACACCGTGCCGTCATACCCCCACACCGTACCGTCATACCCTCACACCGTGCCGTCATACCCCCACACCGTGCCGTCATACCCCCACACCGTACCGTCATACCCCCATACCGTGCTGTCATACCCCCACACCGTGCCGTCATACCCCCACACCGTGCCATCATAGCCCCACACCGTGCCCCCACACCGTCCCGTCGCACCCGTACACCGTGCCCCTCACACCGTGCCGTCATACCGACACACCGTACCGTCATACCCCCACACCATGCCGTCATACCCCCACACCGTGCCGTCATACCCCCACACCGTGCCGTCATACCCCCACACCGTACCGTCATACCCCCACACCGTGCCGTCATACCCCCACACCGTGCCGTCATACCCCCACACCGTGCCGTCATACCCCCACACCGTACCGTCATACCCCCACACCGTGCCGTCATACCCCCACACCGTGCCGTCATACCCCCACACCGTACCGTCATACCCCCACACCGTGCCGTCATACCCCCACACCGTGCCGTCATACCCCCACACCGTACCGTCATACCCCCACACCGTGCCGTCATACCCCCACACCGTGCCGTCATACCCCCACACCGTGCCGTCATACCCCCACACCGTACCGTCATACCCCCACACCGTGCCGTCATACCCCCACACCGTGCCGTCATACACCCATACCGTGCCGTCATACCCCCACACCGTGCCCCCACACCGTGCCGTCATACCCCCACACCGTGCCCCCACACCGTGCCGTCATACCCCCACACCGTGCCCCCACACCGTGCCGTCATACCCCCACACCGTGCCCCCACACCGTGCCGTCATACCCCCACACCGTGCCCCCACACCGTGCCGTCATACCCCCACACCGTGCCGTCATACCCCCACACCGTACCGTCATACCCCCACACCGTGCCGTCATACCCCCACACCGTGCCGTCATACCCCCACACCGTACCGTCATACCCCCACACCGTGCCGTCATACCCCCACACCATGCCGTCACACCCCCACACCGTGCCGTCATACCCCCACACCGTGCCGTCATACCACCACACCGTACCGTCATACCCCCACACCGTGCCGTCATACCCCCACACCGTGCCGTCATACCCCCACACCGTGCCGTCATACCCCCACACCGTACCGTCATACCCCCACACCGTGCCGTCATACCCCCACACCGTGCCGTCATACCCCCACACCGTACCGTCATACCCCCACACCGTGCCGTCATACCCCCACACCTTGCCGTAATACCCCCACACCGTACCGTCATACCCCCACACCGTGCCGTCATACCCCCACACCGTGCCGTCATACCCCCACACCGTGCCGTCATACCCCCACACGGTACCGTCATACCCCCACACCGTGCCGTCATACCCCCACGCCGTGCCGTCATACCCCCACACCGTGCCGTCATACCCCCACACCGTGCCGTCATACCCCCACACCGTGCCCCCACACCGTGCCGTCATACCCCCACGCCGTGCAGTCATACCCCCACATCGTGCCGTCATACCCCCACACCGTGCCGTCATACCCCCACACCGTACCGTCATACCCCACACCGTGCCCCCACACTGTGCCGTCATACCCCCACACCGAGCCATCCAACCCCCACACCGTGCCATCATACCCCCACACCGTACCCTACACCATGCTGTCATACCCCCACACCGTGCCGTCATACCCCCACACCGTGCCCCCACAACGTGCCGTCATACCCCCACACCGTGCCCCCACAACGTGCCGTCATACCCCCACACCGTGCCGTCATACCCCCACACCGTGCCGTCATAGCCCCACACCGTGCTCCCACACCGTGCCGTCACACCCCTACACCGTGCCGTCATACCCCCACACCGTGCCGTCATACTCCCACACCGTACCGTCATACCCCCACACCGTGCCGTCATACCCCCACACCGTGCCGTCATACCCCCACACCGTGCCGTCATACCCCCACACCGTGCCGTCATACCCCCACACCGTGCCGTCATACCCCCACACCGTGCTGTCATACCCCCACACCGTGCCGTCATACCCCACACCGTGCCGTCATACCCCCACACCGTGCCGTCATACCCCCACACCGTACCGTCATACCCCCACACCGTGCCGTCATATCCCCACAACGTGCCGTCCTACCCCCACGCCGTGCTGTCATACCCCCACACCGTGCCGTCATACCCCCACACCGTGCCGTCATACCCCCACACCGTGCCGTCATACCCCCACACCGTACCGTCATACCCCACACCGTGCCCCCACACTGTGCCGTCATACCCCCACACCGTACCGTCATACCCCCACACCCTGCCGTCATACCCCCACACCGTGCCGTCATACCCCCACACCGTACCGTCATACCCCCACACCGTGCCGTCATACCCCCACACCGTGCCGTCATACCCCCACACCGTACCGTCATACCCCCACACCGTGCCGTCATACCCCCACACCGTGCCGTCATACCCCCACACCGTGCCGTCATACCCCCACACCGTACCGTCATACCCCCACACCGTGCCGTCATACCCCCACACCGTGCCGTCATACCCCCATACCGTGCCGTCATGCCCCACACCGTGCCGTCATACCCCCACACGGTACCGTCATACCCCCACACCGTGCCGTCATACCCCCACGCCGTGCCGTCATACCCCCACACCGTGCCGTCATACCCCCACACCGTGCCGTCATACCCCCACACCGTGCCCCCACACCGTGCCGTCATACCCCCACGCCGTGCAGTCATACCCCCACATCGTGCCGTCATACCCCCACACCGTGCCGTCATACCCCCACACCGTACCGTCATACCCCACACCGTGCCCCCACACTGTGCCGTCATACCCCCACACCGAGCCATCCAACCCCCACACCGTGCCATCATACCCCCACACCGTACCCTACACCATGCTGTCATACCCCACACCGTGCCGTCATACCCCCACACCGTGCCCCCACAACGTGCCGTCATACCCCCACACCGTGCCCCCACAACGTGCCGTCATACCCCCACACCGTGCCGTCATACCCCCACACCGTGCCGTCATACCCCCACACCGTGCCGTCATAGCCCCACACCGTGCTCCCACACCGTGCCGTCACACCCCTACACCGTGCCGTCATACCCCCACACCGTGCCGTCATACCCCCACACCGTACCGTCATACCCCCACACCGTGCCGTCATACCCCCACACCGTGCCGTCATACCCCCACACCGTGCCGTCATACCCCCACACCGTGCCGTCATACCCCCACACCGTGCCGTCATACCCCACACCGTGCTGTCATACCCCCACACCGTGCCGTCATACCCCACACCGTGCCGTCATACCCCCACACCGTGCCGTCATACCCCCACACCGTACCGTCATACCCCCACACCGTGCCGTCATACCCCCACACCGTGCCGTCCTACCCCCACGCCGTGCCGTCATACCCCCACACCGTGCCGTCATACCCCCACACCGTGCCGTCATACCCCCACACCGTGCCGTCATACCCCCACACCGTACCGTCATACCCCACACCGTGCCCCCACACTGTGCCGTCATACCCCCACACCGTACCGTCATACCCCCACACCGTGCCGTCATACCCCCACACCGTGCCGTCCTACCCCCACACCGTGCCGTCATACCCCCACGCCGTGCCGTCATACCCCCACACCGTGCCGTCATACCCCCACACCGTGCCGTCATACCCCCACACCGTGCCGTCATACCCCCACACCGTGCTGTCATACCCCCACACCGTTCCGTCATACCCCACACCGTGCCGTCATACCCCCACACCGTGCCGTCATACCCCCACACCGTACCGTCATACCCCCACACCGTGCCGTCATACCCCCACACCGTGCCGTCCTACCCCCACACCGTGCCGTCATACCCCCACACCGTGCCGTCATACCCCCACACCGTGCCGTCATACCCCCACACCGTGCCGTCATACCCCCACACCGTGCCGTCATACCCCCACACCGTGCCGTCATACCCCCACACCGTGCCGTCATACCCCCACACCGTGCCGTCATACCCCCACACCGTACCGTCATACCCCACACCGTGCCCCCACACTGTGCCGTCATACCCCCACACCGAGCCATCCAACCCCCACACCGTGCCGTCATACCCCCACACCGTGCTGTCATACCCCCACACCGTGCCGTCCTACCCCACACCGTGCCGTCATACCCCCACACCGTGCCGTCATACCCCCACACCGTGGCGTCATACCCCCATACCGTGCCGTCATGCCCCACACCGTGCCGTCATACCCCCACACGGTACCGTCATACCCCCACACCGTGCCGTCATACCCCCACGCCGTGCCGTCATACCCCCACACCGTGCCGTCATACCCCCACACCGTGCCGTCATACCCCCACACCGTGCCGTCATACCCCCACACCGTACCGTCATACCCCCACACCGTGCCGTCATACCCCCACACCGTGCCGTCATACCCCCATACCGTGCCGTCATACCCCCACACCGTGCCCCCACACCGTGCCGTCATACCCCCACACCGTGCCCCCACACCGTGCCGTCATACCCCCACACCGTGCCCCCACACCGTGCCGTCATACCCCCACACCGTGCCCCCACACCGTGCCGTCATACCCCCACGCCGTGCCGTCATACCCCCACACCGTACCGTCATACCCCCACACCGTGCCGTCATACCCCCACACCGTGCCGTCATACCCCCACACCGTACCGTCATACCCCCACACCGTGCCGTCATACCCCCACACCATGCCGTCATACCCCCACACCGTGCCGTCATACCCCCACACCGTGCCGTCATACCCCCACACCGTACCGTCATACCCCCACACCGTGCCGTCATACCCCCACACCGTGCCGTCATACCCCCACACCGTGCCGTCATAGCCCCACACCGTACCGTCATACCCCCACACCGTGCCGTCATACCCCCACACCGTACCGTCATACCCCCACACCGTGCCGTCATACCCCCACACCGTGCCGTCATACCCCCACACCGTGCCGTCATACCCCCACACGGTACCGTCATACCCCCACACCGTGCCGTCATACCCCCACGCCGTGCCGTCATACCCCCACACCGTGCCGTCATACCCCCACACCGTGCCGTCATACCCCCACACCGTGCCCCCACACCGTGCCGTCATACCCCCACGCCGTGCAGTCATACCCCCACATCGTGCCGTCATACCCCCACACCGTGCCGTCATACCCCCACACCGTACCGTCATACCCCACACCGTGCCCCCACACTGTGCCGTCATACCCCCACACCGAGCCATCCAACCCCCACACCGTGCCATCATACCCCCACACCGTACCCTACACCATGCTGTCATACCCCACACCGTGCCGTCATACCCCCACACCGTGCCCCCACAACGTGCCGTCATACCCCCACACCGTGCCCCCACAACGTGCCGTCATACCCCCACACCGTGCCGTCATACCCCCACACCGTGCCGTCATACCCCCACACCGTGCCGTCATAGTCCCACACCGTGCTCCCACACAGTGCCGTCACACCCCTACACCGTGCCGTCATACCCCCACACCGTGCCGTCATACCCCCACACCGTACCGTCATACCCCCACACCGTGCCGTCATACCCCCACACCGTGCCGTCATACCCCCACACCGTGCCGTCATACCCCCACACCGTGCCGTCATACCCCCACACCGTGCCGTCATACCCCCACACCGTGCTGTCATACCCCCACACCGTGCCGTCATACCCCACACCGTGCCGTCATACCCCCACACCGTGCCGTCATACCCCCACACCGGACCGTCATACCCCCACACCGTGCCGTCATATCCCCACACCGTGCCGTCCTACCCCCACGCCGTGCCGTCATACCCCCACACCGTGCCGTCATACCCCCACACCGTGCCGTCATACCCCCACACCGTGCCGTCATACCCCCACACCGTACCGTCATACCCCACACCGTGCCCCCACACTGTGCCGTCATACCCCCACACCGTACCGTCATACCCCCACACCGTGCCGTCATACCCCCACACCGTGCCGTCATACCCCCACACCGTACCGTCATACCCCCACACCGTGCCGTCATACCCCCACACCGTGCCGTCATACCCCCACACCGTACCGTCATACCCCCACACCGTGCCGTCATACCCCCACACCGTGCCGTCATACCCCCACACCGTGCCGTCATACCCCCACACCGTACCGTCATACCCCCACACCGTGCCGTCATACCCCCACACCGTGCCGTCATACCCCCACACCGTGCCCCCACACCGTGCCGTCATACCCCCACGCCGTGCAGTCATACCCCCACATCGTGCCGTCATACCCCCACACCGTGCCGTCATACCCCCACACCGTACCGTCATACCCCACACCGTGCCCCCACACTGTGCCGTCATACCCCCACACCGAGCCATCCAACCCCCACACCGTGCCATCATACCCCCACACCGTACCCTACACCATGCTGTCATACCCCACACCGTGCCGTCATACCCCCACACCGTGCCCCCACAACGTGCCGTCATACCCCCACACCGTGCCCCCACAACGTGCCGTCATACCCCCACACCGTGCCGTCATACCCCCACACCGTGCCGTCATACCCCCACACCGTGCCGTCATAGCCCCACACCGTGCTCCCACACCGTGCCGTCACACCCCTACACCGTGCCGTCATACCCCCACACCGTGCCGTCATACCCCCACACCGTACCGTCATACCCCCACACCGTGCCGTCATACCCCCACACCGTGCCGTCATACCCCCACACCGTGCCGTCATACCCCCACACCGTGCCGTCATACCCCCACACCGTGCCGTCATACCCCCACACCGTGCTGTCATACCCCCACACCGTGCCGTCATACCCCACACCGTGCCGTCATACCCCCACACCGTGCCGTCATACCCCCACACCGTACCGTCATACCCCCACACCGTGCCGTCATACCCCCACACCGTGCCGTCCTACCCCCACGCCGTGCCGTCATACCCCCACACCGTGCCGTCATACCCCCACACCGTCCCTTTATACCCCCACACCGTGCCGTCATACCCCCACACCGTACCGTCATACCCCACACCGTGCCCCCACACTGTGCCGTCATACCCCCACACCGTACCGTCATACCCCCACACCGTGCCGTCATACCCCACACCGTGCCGTCATACCCCCACACCGTTCCGTCATACCCCACACCGTGCCGTCATACCCCCACACCGTGCCGTCATACCCCCACACCGTACCGTCATACCCCCACACCGTGCCCCCACACTGTGCCGTCATACCCCCACACCGTGCCGTCATACCCCCACACCGTTCCGTCATACCCCACACCGTGCCGTCATACCCCCACACCGTGCCGTCATACCCCCACACCGTACCGTCATACCCCCACACCGTGCCGTCATACCCCCACACCGTGCCGTCCTACCCCCACACCGTGCCGTCATACCCCCACACCGTGCCGTCATACCCCCACACCGTGCCGTCATACCCCCACACCGTGCCGTCATACCCCCACACCGTGCCGTCATACCCCCACACCGTGCCGTCATACCCCCACACCGTGCCGTCATACCCCCACACCGTGCCGTCATACCCCCACACCGTACCGTCATACCCCACACCGTGCCCCCACACTGTGCCGTCATACCCCCACACCGAGCCATCCAACCCCCACACCGTGCCGTCATACCCCCACACCGTGCTGTCATACCCCCACACCGTGCCGTCCTACCCCACACCGTGCCGTCATACCCCCACACCGTGCCGTCATACCCCCACACCGTGCCGTCATGCCCCCACGCCGTGCCGTCATACCCCCACACCGTGCCGTCATACCCCCACACCGTGCCGTCATACCCCACACCATGCCGTCATACCCCCACACCGTGCCGTCATACCCCCACACCGTGCCGTCATACCCCCACACCGTGCCGTCATACCCCCACACCGTGCCGTCATACCCCCACACCGTGCCGTCATACCCCCACACCGTGCCGTCATACCCCACACCATGCCGTCATACCCCCACACCGTGCCGTCATACCCCCACACCGTGCCGTCATACCCCCACGCCGTGCCGTCATACCCCCACATCGTGCCGTCATACCCCCACACCGTGCCGTCAGACCCCCTCACCGTGCCCCCACACCGTGCCATCATACCCCCACACCGTACCCTACACCATGCTGTCATACCCCCACACCGTGCCGTCATACCCCCACACCGTGCCGTCATACCCCCACACCGTGCCGTCCTACCCCACACCGTGCCGTCATACCCCCACACCGTGCTGTCATACCCCCACACCGTGCCGTCATACCCACCACCGTGCCGTCATACCCCCACACCGTGCCGTCATACCCCCACACCGTGCTGTCATACCCCCACATCGTGCCGTCATACCCCCTCACCGTGCCGTCATACCCGCACGCCGTGCCGTCATACCCCCACACCGTGCCGTCATACCCCCACACCGTGCCGTCATACCCCCACACCGTATCCCCACACCGTGCCGTCATACCCCCACACCGTGCCGTCATACCCCCACTCCCTACCTCCACACCGTGCCGTCATACCCCCTACCCTACTCTACCCTACCCCCTTATTAGCGCAATTAACTATGAAAACAGCCATTTGAACACCGATCGCCGAGATTTGTGGCTTGACTGATATAGTTCTGGTAATTTTTTTTTGATGTTTTTAGTATATTTATAATTGTTTGCCTAGGGCAATTGGAGAATAGCTGGTCTATTATACCCCCTCCATTGCTACCTTTTTTACCTCTTCCTTCGCTGTTACCTGTCCCCCCCCCCGCCTTACATATATCCCCGCCGCTGTTACATATACTCCCTCCGCTGTTACCGATCCTCCCTCCGCTGTTACCGTTTCTCCATCCGCTGTTACATATACTCCCTCTGCAGTTGCCTATACTTAGTTGGCTATTGGCCCATACTCCCTCATCTGTCAACTCCAGTATTTAATAATATTAATTCTACGTCGTGTGAGAGCTGAAATGATATTGCCTGCCGTGAAGTGGTTCTGACTGATCGTGTTGTGGGTACCACTCTAGGCGATCTTGGACGGTCTGGCAGCCAAGGGTCACCTTCTGCACCTCTTCGTCGGCGGTCCCCTATCGGAAGTCCAGCTCATCCGTAACCGATGTGCAGACACCGCGCCGAACAGCACCGACGCCAGCGCCATCTACACTCGAGAGTGCGTGTTCGCCGCCTGCGACTTCCGGAAAGGTGGCGCCCCAGACGGATTTTAGATCACGTGATGGCGACAAGACAGAAAAGAAGCACGGAACTCCCTAATATACAGCTGGCGGTAGATCTGGCGGTACATCTGGCGGTACATCTGGCGGTACATCTGGTGGTACATCTGGCGGTACGTCTGGCGGTACATCTGGCGGTACGTCTGGTGGTACATCTGGTGGTACATCTGGCGGTACGCCTGGCGGTACATCTGGCAGTATCTCTGGCGGAATTCCGCCATCAGCTAAAAGCCTCTCCCTTGCCAAGGATAATTTTCCGGATTCTCCGAGAAATAAATATTGCACTGATTTTTTCATATTTTGAGATATTGAGCAGCCGATATGTGATCGTGTCGCATTTAGATTGGCGGCCTGTACTGTCAGGTTGCGGATCCCTCCAGAGGGGTTACATGAGATCATTCTGCTGGTTTGACTTCTTGATGCGATATGCTTCTTATAACACGTGTAATATGTGTTGAATACATATTCTAGTGGGGTTCTTTTCGCTTGTATTCTATTTAGATGTGGGCTGTATTTAATGCAGTTTGATGAACATTTTTAGCTTTATGTTATCTATTTTAGATCAGTAACAGATGCGTTTCGGCGATGCACCCGAATAAGTGAATGTTTAAAATTTAACTCCGAGCTACTTTACAATAAATCTATATTTAATGAGTACAATTTGTGGAGTACAATAAAATATATATCAATCATGTTGAACGTACGATGTACGTCATCATTTTAACGACATTGATGTTTAGCCTAATAATGATGTATCGTTTATAGCTTTATTAAAGCAATATACTTACATGCGCCATCTTAGATGTTTTGCATTTCAGAATTAAGATTAAATATCTCAAAATGATGATGCATATATCTTTCATATCTCTGAGAGTCTGTAAAACAACAATTTCAACATAAAACTGCACGGTTTATTTATATCGCGCGCGGACGTGATAGCGAGCCGCGGTCGACATCACACACAAAATACCGAACGGCGAACAGGCGCGCAGGGATATAAAGCCGGCCACCAACTTCTGCCCTGGTGACCA
Organism: Arenicola marina; assembly: GCA_964019135.1. Classification (NCBI taxonomy): domain Eukaryota; kingdom Metazoa; phylum Annelida; class Polychaeta; family Arenicolidae; genus Arenicola; species Arenicola marina. Next base: position 40,958,723 of record OZ025258.1, read on the forward strand.
AATTGCTTCTCTCCGGATAGCCCACAGGCTTTCAGGATTTAAATTTAAGACAAATTTAATCCGTAAATCGCGGCCCCGATATCCCGTTTTACGCGCTTCGCCTGAAGGGTACCTCCGCTTTAAAGAGTTCCCTCCGCCAGATAACGTTCAGTTCTAACGTAAGGCGGCGCCACGTGAAGGTTCACAATATACGTCACTTGCTCCGGCCACATGGCGCGCTGCTCGACATGGATGGGGCGGGTTGGCTTAATCTGTTTCTCCTACCAGTGAGCCGAAACGAAGCGTTAACACTCGCCAAGTTAATTTTAAGATGTAAACTTTAGGTTGGACACCCGCTTTAAGAACATGGTCCCTGTTATAATTATATTAGCGCCCCAGATTAAGTCTAACCTACGAAACTATGTATGTCGCGGGGTTTGTGTGTGGCTTGTGCTATGTATGTCGCGGGGTTTGTGTGTGGCTTGTGCTATGTATGTCGCGGGGTTTGTGTGTGGCTTGTGCTATGTATGTCGCGGGGTTTGTGTGTGGCTTGTGCTAAGTATGTCGCGGGGTTTGTGTGTAGCTTTTGCTATGTATGTCGCGGGGTTTGTGTGTGGCTTGTGCTATGTATGTCGCGGGGTTTGTGTGTGGCTTGTGCTATGTATGTCGCGGGGTTTGTGTGTGGCTTGTGCTATGTATGTCGCGGGGTTTGTGTGTGGCTTGTGCTATGTATGTCGCGGGGTTTGTGTGTGGCTTGTGCTATGTATGTCGCGGGGTTTGTGTGTGGCTTGTGCTATGTATGTCGCGGGGTTTGTGTGTGGCTTGTGCTATGTATGTCGCGGGGTTTGTGTGTGGCTTGTGCTATGTATGTCGCGGGGTTTGTGTGTGGCTTGTGCTATGTATGTCGCGGGGTTTGTGTGTGGCTTGTGCTATGTATGTCGCGGGGTTTGTGTGTGGCTTGTGCTATGTATGTCGGGGGGTTTGTGTGTGGCTTGTGCTATGTATGTCGCGGGGTTTGTGTGTGGCTTGTGCTATGTATGTCGCGGGGTTTGTGTGTGGCTTGTGCTATGTATGTCGCGGGGTTTGTGTGTGGCTTGTGCTATGTATGTCGCGGGGTTTGTGTGTGGCTTGTGCTATGTATGTCGCGGAGTTTGTGTGTGGCTTGTGCTATGTATGTCGCGGGGTTTGTGTGTGGCTTGTGCTATGTATGTCGCGGGGTTTGTGTGTGGCTTGTGCTATGTATGTCGCGGGGTTTGTGTGTGGCTTGTGCTATGTATGTCGCGGGGTTTGGGTGTGGCTTGTGCTATGTATGTCGCTGGGTTTGTGTGTGGCTTGTGCTATGTATGTCGCTGGGTTTGTGTGTGGCTTGTGCTATGTATGTCGCGGGGTTTGTGTGTGGCTTGTGCTATGTATGTCGCGGGGTTTGTATGTGGCTTGTGCTAAGTATGTCGCGGGGTTTGTGTGTGGCTTGTGCTATGTATGTCGCGGGGTTTGTGTGTGGCTTGTGCTATGTATGTCGCGGGGTTTGTGTGTGGCTTGTGCTAAGTATGTCGCGGGGTTTGTGTGTGGCTTGTGCTATGTATGTCGCTGGGTTTGTGTGTGGCTTGTGCTATGTATGTCGCGGGGTTTGTGTGTGGCTTGTGCTATGTATGTCGCGGGGTTTGTGTGTGGCTTGTGCTATGTATGTCGCGGGGTTTGTGTGTGGCTTGTGCTATGTATGTCGCGGGGTTTGTATGTGGCTTGTGCTAAGTATGTCGCGGGGTTTGTGTGTGGCTTGTGCTATGTATGTCGCGGGGTTTGTGTGTGGCTTGTGCTATGTATGTCGCGGGGTTTGTGTGTGGCTTGTGCTATGTATGTCGCGGGGTTTGTATGTGGCTTGTGCTATGTATGTCGCGGGGTTTGTATGTGGCTTGTGCTCAGTATGTCGCGGGGTTTGTGTGTGGCTTGTGCTATGTATGTCGCGGGGTTTGTGTGTGGCTTGTGCTATGTATGTCGCGGGGTTTGTGTGTGGCTTGTGCTAAGTATGTCGCGGGGTTTGTGTGTGGCTTGTGCTATGTATGTCGCTGGGTTTGTGTGTGGCTTGTGCTATGTATGTCGCGGGGTTTGTGTGTGGCTTGTGCTATGTATGTCGCGGGGTTTGTGTGTGGCTTGTGCTATGTATGTCGCGGGGTTTGTGTGTGGCTTGTGCTATATATGTCGCGGGGTTTGTATGTGGCTTGTGCTAAGTATGTCGCGGGGTTTGTGTGTGGCTTGTGCTAAGTATGTCGCGGGGTTTGTGTGTGGCTTGTGCTATGTATGTCGCGGGGTTTGTGTGTGGCTTGTGCTAAGTATGTCGCGGGGTTTGTGTGTGGCTTGTGCTATGTATGTCGCGGGGTTTGTGTGTGGCTTGTGCTAAGTATGTCGCGGGGTTTGTGTGTGGCTTGTGCTATGTATGTCGCGGGGTTTGTGTGTGGCTTGTGCTATGTATGTCGCGGGGTTTGGGTGTGGCTTGTGCTATGTATGTCGCTGGGTTTGTGTGTGGCTTGTGCTATGTATGTCGCGGGGTTTGTGTGTGGCTTGTGCTAAGTATGTCGCGGGGTTTGTGTGTGGCTTGTGCTATGTATGTCGCGGGGTTTGTGTGTGGCTTGTGCTAAGTATGTCGCGGGGTTTGTGTGTAGCTTTTGCTATGTATGTCGCGGGGTTTGTGTGTGGCTTGTGCTATGTATGTCGCGGGGTTTGTGTGTGGCTTGTGCTATGTATGTCGCGGGGTTTGTGTGTGGCTTGTGCTATGTATGTCGCGGGGTTTGTGTGTGGCTTGTGCTATGTATGTCGCGGGGTTTGTGTGTGGCTTGTGCTATGTATGTCGCGGGGTTTGTGTGTGGCTTGTGCTATGTATGTCGCGGGGTTTGTGTGTGGCTTGTGCTATGTATGTCGCGGGGTTTGGGTGTGGCTTGTGCTATGTATGTCGCGGGGTTTGTGTGTGGCTTGTGCTATGTATGTCGCGGGGTTTGTGTGTGGCTTGTGCTATGTATGTCGCGGGGTTTGTGTGTGGCTTGTGCTATGTATGTCGCGGGGTTTGTGTGTGGCTTGTGCTATGTATGTCGCGGGGTTTGTGTGTGGCTTGTGCTATGTATGTCGCGGGGTTTGTGTGTGGCTTGTGCTAAGTATGTCGCGGGGTTTGTGTGTGGCTTGTGCTATGTATGTCGCGGGGTTTGTGTGTGGCTTGTGCTATGTATGTCGCGGGGTTTGTGTGTGGCTTGTGCTATGTATGTCGCGGGGTTTGGGTGTGGCTTGTGCTATGTATGTCGCGGGGTTTGTGTGTGGCTTGTGCTATGTATGTCGCTGGGTTTGTGTGTGGCTTGTGCTAAGTATGTCGCGTGGTTTGTGTGTGGCTTGTGCTAAGTATGTCGCGGGGTTTGTGTGTAGCTTTTGCTATGTATGTCGCGGGGTTTGTGTGTGGCTTGTGCTATGTATGTCGCGGGGTTTGTGTGTGGCTTGTGCTATGTATGTCGCGGGGTTTGTGTGTGGCTTGTGCTATGTATGTCGCGGGGTTTGTGTGTGGCTTGTGCTAAGTATGTCGCGGGGTTTGTGTGTAGCTTTTGCTATGTATGTCGCGGGGTTTGTGTGTGGCTTGTGCTATGTATGTCGCGGGGTTTGTGTGTGGCTTGTGCTATGTATGTCGCGGGGTTTGTGTGTGGCTTGTGCTATGTATGTCGCGGGGTTTGTGTGTGGCTTGTGCTATGTATGTCGCGGGGTTTGTGTGTGGCTTGTGCTATGTATGTCGCGGGGTTTGTGTGTAGCTTTTGCTATGTATGTCGCGGGGTTTGTGTGTGGCTTGTGCTATGTATGTCGCGGAGTTTGTGTGTGGCCTGTGCGTGGTTTGTACTTGGCTTGTGTTTGTTTCAGACTAATGGCCACGGTTTGCGCCGGCTCATATTTAGAATGGTTCATATACATAGGCAGCTGAAGGAATGATCCAGACAGGCATTGACTGATGAAGGAATGATCCAAACAGACATTGACTGAAGAAGGAATGATCCAGACATACATTGACTGATGAACGAATGATCTAGACCTACATTGACTGATGAAGGGATGACCCAGACAGACATTGACTGATGAAGGAATGATCCAGACAGACATTGACTGATGAAGGGATGATCCAGATAGACATTGACTGATGAAGGGATGATCCAGACAGACATTGACTGATGAAGGGATGATCCAGACAGACATTGACTGATGAAGGAATGATCCAGACAGACATTGACTGATGAAGGGATGATCCAGATAGACATTGACTGATGAAGGGATGATCCAGACAGACATTGACTGATGAAGGAATTATCCAGACAGACATTGACTGATGAAGGGATGATCCAGACAGACATTGACTGATGAAGGGATGATCCAGACAGACATTGACTGATGAAGGAATGATCCAGACAGACATTGACTGATGAAGGGATGATCCAGACAGACATTGACTGATGAAGGGATGATCCAGACAGACATTGACTGATGAAGGGATGATCCAGACAGATATTGACTGATGAAGGAATACAGTGACTAAATATCAGTGTCTATCCAGTGTAAATAATAGCAGATAATGAACAAAATGAGGACGTTTGGTCACTTTTTTCCTTTTTATTGGATTAATAAGAGGCAATGCTGAGACTCGATGGTGGTTTCGGGAGGTATGATTCAAAGCCCACACACGAAATGAGCATGTAAGCGTTAGTTAGGTTTGGGTTGGTGGTACACAACCCTTATATCCCAAAAACAAGCCTGCAGACGTATTAATTACATTTCTGTTGCGATGTGATGCTTGGTAAAAACAAATACTCATATATTATGCAGTGTACTTCCTTAACACGCTATGTGTCCCCGCAATGGGATATTTCACCCGTGCCCTGATTAACAGGTCTCGGGCGAGTCGAGTTCGCGCCCGGGGGGTTGGCTCGCTAAGACGTCCGCCCTTCTACAGTCGTATGTGCAATAAGACCGTGGAGACATCAGTCCTTTATTTCAAAAACAGCAGATAATTACCACTGCTGACCATGAGGCGACTAAACACAGCCTCAGCCCTCCCACTACCCCGAGGGTTCACTGGACTGGAGCACACACCCTACAGTCACGTTATGCTATGGCACTAACCAGTCACACCTCGCTCTATCTCCTAATATCGTTCACTCTGACGTCAGTCTATCATATAAGACGGAAGTGTTGTCCCGAGTGCCGCTAAAAGCCGTCTGGAAGGCCTCCTTTTCGTGTATCGCTGGCGGCCATGATACACTGCCGGGCGTAGGTGTCGCCATCTACCGGGGCGTCCTGCGGGGACTCCGCACACCTGTTCCGGATCAGCTGGACCACCGAGATGGCGCCGGCGGCCGTCCTGGGATCCAGGGTGTGCCCCTTGGCCGCCAGCCCGTCCAGAACTCCCTGCAACACCCATGTTCTATATAGCATCAGTCTTTTCTAGGCGTGTGCCATCTCAGGCACGTATAGTCAGTTACCAGAGAATCCATTGATATAATTGTTTATCACATTATATTATCAGTGTTATATATTTTGGCAGGGAACATTTTATATGGTCACATGGGTGGTAAGGTGAAAGGTTAACCTTAAGCAATGTTAAGCATCGTGAACCAGAGTTAACCTTAAGCAGTGTAAACCAGCATTAACCGGGCTCCCTGTTCTGACCTGTGGTATGGACATCTCGTGGTGGATGTAGTCGGGAAGCAGCTGGTGGTGGTAGCGGGGGGCATCCACAGCCTCCTGGGCCGTCATCCCCAGCCACAGACTGTTAAACGTCGCCTGTAGGACAGCCAAGACACGTCATCAGACCTCACGTCACCACACGTCATCACACGTCGTCAGACGTCACCACACGTCATCACACGTCATCACACGTCACCACACGTCATCACATGTCTCCACACGTCATCAGACGTCACTACACGTCACCACACGTCATCACACGTCATCACACGTCATCACACGTCACCACACGTCATCACACGTCATCACACGTCACCACACGTCATCACATGCCTCCACACGTCATCAGACGTCACTACACGTCACCACACGATACTTAAATTGGTATACGTACTTCTTCATCCGAAAATACTCTCCAAATTATCTGGTCCAAAAGCTTTCGCCATAGATACCAGCAAACCAGTAGACCGCAGCGCGGCTCTCGGCTATATGGACCAGACACCAGTAAACCGCAGCGCGGCTCTCGGCTATATGGACCAGACACCAGTAAACCGCAGCGCGGCTCTCGGCTATATGGACCAGACACCAGTAAACCGCAGCGCGGCTCTCGGCTATATGGACCAGACACCAGTAAACCGCAGCGGGGCTTTCGGCTATATGGACCAGACACCAGTAAACCGCAGCGCGGCTCTCGGCTATATGGACCAGGCACTAGTAAACCGCAGCGCAGCTCTCGGCTATATGGACCAGACACCAGTAAACCGCAGCGCGGCTTTCGGCTGTATGGACCAGACACCAGTAAACCGCAGCGCGGCTCTCGGCTATATGGACCAGACACTAGTAAACCGCAGCGCAGCGCTCGGCTATATAGACCAGACACCAGTAAACCGCAGCGCGGCTTTCGGCTGTATGGACCAGACACCAGTAAACCGCAGCGCGGCTCTCGGCTATATGGACCAGACACTAGTAAACCGCAGCGCGGCTCTCGGCTATATGGACCAGACACTAGTAAACCGCAGCGCACCTCTCGGCTATATGGACCAGACACCAGCCAAACTGCAGCGCAGCTCTCGGCTATATGGACCAGACACTAGTAAACCGCAGCGCACCTCTCGGCTATATGGACCAGACACCAGCCAAACCGCAGCGCAGCTCTCGGCTATATGGACCAGACACTAGTAAACCGCAGCGCACCTCTCGGCTATATGGACCAGACACTAGTAAACCGCAGCGCAGCTCTCGGCTATATGGACCAGACACCAGTAAACCGCAGCGCACCTCTCGGCCATATGGACCAGACACCAGCCAAACCGCAGCGCAGCTCTCGGCTATATGGACCAGACACTAGTAAACCGCAGCGCACCTCTCGGCTATATGGACCAGACACCAGCCAAACCGCAGCGCAGCTCTCGGCTATATGGACCAGACACTAGTAAACCGCAGCGCACCTCTCGGCTATATGGACCAGACACTAGTAAACCGCAGCGTACCTCTCGGCTATATGGACCAGACACTAGTAAACCGCAGCGCACCTCTCGGCTATATGGACCAGACACTAGTAAACCGCAGCGCGGCTTTCGGCTTTATGGACCAGACACTAGTAAACCGCAGCGCACCTCTCGGCTATATGGACCAGACACCAGCAAACCGCAGCGCAGCTCTCGGCTATATGGACCAGACACTAGTAAACCGCAGCGCGGCTTTCGGCTTTATGGACCAGACACTAGTAAACCGCAGCGCGGCTCTCGGCTATATGGACCAGACACCAGCAAACCGCAGCGCAGCTCTCGGCTATATGGACCAGACACCAGCAAACCGCAGCGCGGCTCTCGGCCATATGGACCAGACACCAGCAAACCGCAGCGCGGCTCTCGGCTGTATGGATCAGACACCAGTAAACCGCAGCGCGGTCCCCGCTATATAGTCCAGCGACGCTCCGGATCTGACCTCCAACGTTCCGGAGATGATCCTCGTGCCCCCTGACGCTCCTGAGATGACGGCGACGTTGGAGTCTTTGTCGAGGACGATGAGAGGTGACATGGAGGACATGGGCCGCTTGCCGGGCGCGATGAAGTTACTGGGCGAGGCCGAGACGCCGAACGAGTTCACCGTCCCGGGAGTCGAGAAGTCGTCCATCTCGTCGTTGAAGACGATTCCCGTACGGTTCCCCATTCTCTTGGAACCCCAGCTGGAATACCGACAAGAGGGTGATCATCCAATGAGAACCAGTGAAAACTTCAAAAAGTAGGTAAACGTTTCTTAATAATATGAATGGTATGAAATTTAACGGACCACCAAAATGCTACAGATTGAAACTTGGAAATGCCGCTCAACCAGACAGTTGAAGTTTTGGAAATGACGTCCCAAAAAACATTTAAAATAATTCAATTTGACATTTAACATTAAATTCTTTGAAAACTGGTAATTTACAAATAAATTCGTCATACAATAGAGCTACTGTATGATATGATACTGACTAGAGGTTGACGGTGCTGGTGACAGCGACGGCCGACCCGTCGGGTGACAGGACCGACATGTGTGACGTGCCGCCGTCGTTGACAATTTCAAAGCCCGCCTCGTAGTCGTCGAAGGCCAGGACCCCGGAGTCGTTGATCTTGCGTCGTGTGTCGTCCGCGTAGTCGTCAGACTGCAGTCGCGACAGCCACTGTGACGTCAAAAACAGTCACGACGTCATCATACGCAACCTGGTACAAGTTACGCCTCACATTGTGGGGAACGTTTGGGACTGATCGCCGTACCGTACGCACAGAAGAATAACTCAGGCCTAGTGGACACGTGGCAGACTACTGCCTGTCCAAACAGGCAATGACTGCGTGACATCCTCTTGGAACAGATATCTCAAATAACTTATCATTGGTTATTATCAGAGTATTATTTGTAAGATATTGACTTCTTTCTCATTACACGTACAGTGATACCGTAAATAGCCGAGGAACACTCCACTTTCCGCTGGAGAGAAATCAACTTACACCGAGAAGCAGACTACTGCGTAAATAGGTAATTATGTAACTGCGTCCCTACCAGCCTCCACCCCCCCCCCCCCTTTCCTCTCTCACCTCGGTAACGTTCCAGTAGTCCTCGTCTCCGAGATGTGAGCGCTTGGCGAATCCGAACTTCATGGCCTCCGTCACCCTGTGGTAGGTGAGCACCTGTCTCTCCACCGACCCCGCCATGTCCTCGGGGGACAAGTCGTATCCTGCGAGAGTGGAGCAAAGTGAGTACGACCTGGTCGTAATATATTACATAAAGCTACTCTGATGGCTAATATATTACATAAACCTACTCTGATGGCTAATACATTACATAAACCTACTCTGATGGCTAATATATTACATAAACTTACTCTGATGACTAATATATTACATAAACTTACTCTGATGGCTAATATATGACATAAACCTACTTTCACTGATGGCTAATATATTACATAAACTTACTCTGATGGCTAATATATGACATAAACCTACTTTCACTGATGGCTAATATATTACATAAACCTACTCTGATGGCTAATACATTGCATAAACCTACTCTGATGTCTAATATATGACATAAACCTACTTTCACTGGTGGCTAATATATGATATAAACCTACTTTCACTGATGGCTAATACATTGCATAAACCTACTCTGATGGTTATCATTCTTTTGTAAGCTTACGCATTAAATTCAGTGGTTAGTTGTTCCAAGGACAGTTTTAGCCAATTTTTTGTGTGGAGTGAGTGAAGGCAAACAACCGGAAGTTAGGCAGCACGCACAGGCCGTTGATGCTGTTGATAGCATTGACGTAGAGCGTAAGTATCCCTGTCTCGTGAGGTCTCGATCAAATCCCGTAGTGACTGTGCATCCCAATAGCACGATATCTCTTAGGAACGAATACGCTAAATGAGAACACTAATAAATGTTTGCCGAGGGTTTTTCTGAAGACTTGTTGTTGGTGTGTTAATTGCTTACCGTCCAGTATGTTTAACATGTAGGCGAGGACAGCGGCGCTGGAGGGTGGGGGAGGACCGTACAGCCGGAAGTCACCGTTGCTAAGGTGGACCGTCACTGGCTCCTTCCACACCGGACGGTACTGCTGCAGGTCATCGGAAGTAATGATACCCCCTGGCGGAGAAACGGGGAGTGGTGACAGAAAGAGCGACGGTTGGGAGAGGTTAGACACCTCACTGTCAGCAAATGGGAGCGATAATAGGGCGAAACGAGTTCATAGATCTTTGGCAAAAAGACAGGAAAGGGAGAGAAATACTCTTCCAAGCACTGCTTCTCAGTTACCTCTCCAAAACAAGTACTCATGAATTACTGCTTCCTGCATGGTTACTTCTACTTAATTACGTCTCCCACGTTACGTTCCCACAGTTACGTCTCCCACGTTACGTTCCCCTAGTTACGTCTCCCATGTTACGTTCCCCTAGTTACGTCTGCCATGGTACGTTCTTTTAGTTACGTCTTCCATGTTACGTTCCCCTAGTAACGTCTCCCATGTTACATTCCCTATTTACGTTTCCCTAGTTACGTCTCCCATGGTACGTTCCCTTGGTTACGTCTTCCATGTTACGTGTCCCTAGTTACGTCTCCTCGCCGCCCAGTCACGTGACATACCGTGCTCCGCAATATCGGCGACTACGTCATCGGCCAGACTTCCGTTATAGAACACTTCCGCTCCGCCTTCAGCGATGCGCTGCAGCGTCTGCGCCAAGCGCGGTCTGGTCATGACGTCACCTTCCTGGACGGGGGTCCCGTCAGACCTCAACAACACGTCCCTGGAGACAGGAGACCCATTGTGGTTGCCATGCCAACACAGTGACATTAAGAAAATGTAAATTATACGATCGTTTCGGTGACTTGTAGTTCTATCAGTTACACGTATGCTTCAGAACGTCTTTGTTAACTATGACTATAGTCTGTTCACATGGCTAGCAGGAGGTGTACAGTGCCCCCCCCCCCCTCTTTATAGTGTATGCTCCATGTCGCGTGTGGACTAGATGAAACCTGAATTCCTTATCGAAGTGCTTTTGCCAGTTGACTGACACGACTATTGAAGCAAGCAATGGTATCTCATCTGGCGCCGCCCACTGGCTACAGCTAACAATTAACGCCTTAAGGCCAGGGCTAGCTGTTCAAGGTAAATCAATGAACCAGTTATACACACAACAAATAACTCGTTATACCTTTATGTTATTACTCTTAAATATGTTCTGGACTATTAGTGTTCAAAAGTTGTTCAAAAGAGTTCCCTTCTGCCAACTAAAAGGTGTGCCCAATATTTTTTCTATCTGTGTAAGAATTAGTCAGATTATGGTGTGACAGATCAGAAGGACTGTCCTCTAATTCATTTCCAGTTAAATCGTGAGGGGAGGATTGCGGTCAACTGTACGAAAGGCAATTTTAAAGTCAAGACAAGACAATAAAATATTACATCATATCTATCCAACGAATAGTCAGCAGCAAAGATGGAAAATATCTCGCATAGTCGCATCTATGTAACAATGTATGCAATGAGCCAAACACCACCTTACATTATTGTTTCTATCAATGCAACTTGGTTAAATAATTATGGAATGACAATTATATCAGAAAAGGAACTTATCTTTTCATCACAGTTCAGTTGTCGTGAGTATTTCAGATTTCAGACTATCTTAGTGGCAAAGAAATGTACCTGTCAATTTATATATCGATAATTCATGTAATAATGTAATATATGTAACATATGTAATTATCATAGAATACAAAGATGACACGGTTATCCGTGGTGGCGTGACGTACTTGAGGTAGATGCTCTGTTCGATGGCAGCCTGCGAGGACCGGGCGGCACTGGCCAGGGCCGCCGTGACGGGGAAGCCCTGGATACAGAGGCGGATGGTGGGCGCGAACAGAGACGCCCACGGCAGACGACCAAAGCGGCGCCACGCCTCCTCGTAACCCGCTACCTCACCCGGCACAGCGATCGACATGCCCCCTGGCGAATGGAACAGGAATCACTCAGCCTCACGTATTGCACGGCGAAGCGGCGAGCGCGTTAGGTCGCCCGGTGCCTGGCTAAGCCCGGGGTGTGACATTAGCCATATCAACAGCCTACGTCACACAAACTATACATCATTGACGTCGTTAAGATTATGCCACTTTACTGAGGACCGCTCTGGCTGACAACCCACGTGACTATGTAGCCATGACCCATGACGACCCGGACTCACCGACAGTGCTGGAGGCCGTCTCGTTGACATACATGTCCTGGGTGGCCGCTAGGGGCGCCACCTCCCGGCTCACCAGGGAAACAGTCTCGCCACTCGACCTTCAAGGAAACAGACGCCCAGAAAGTGAACAGCTTCTTAAAGCTAACCCGGCATAAAGTCATGGGTGTGGGCAGTAGGATTAAATAGAATTATTTGTATTTGTAATAAAATTTGGTTGATCAAATATGAGATCCAGGAATGGCATTCGGGCCTACGATCACTATAACTAATACTGCTTAATGCTCAATCTGATCCAATTATATGTGAGTGCTTTGTATTAATAACATAAGATAGCAACTCAAAGGGAACTTTTCTCCGCCTATATGTCACACTCACTTCACTTGTCAGGCATTGTCATGAAGAACCCCCCACCGATGTCCATACTCTGACTGTATCTCACACTCACTTGTCATGTATTGTCATGAAGAACCCCCCACCGATGTCAATACTCTGAGTGTATCTCACACTCACTTGTCATGTATTGTCATGAAGAACCCCCCACCGATGTCCATACTCTGACTGTATCTCACACTCACTTGTCATGTATTGTCATGAAGAACCCCCCACCGATGTCCGTACTCTGACTGTATCTCACAGTCACTTGTCTTGTATTGTCATGAAGAACCCCCCACCGATGCCCATACTCTGACTGTATCTCACGCTCACTTGTCATGTATTGTCATGAAGAACCCCCCACCGATGCCCATACTCTGACTGTATCTCACACTCACTTGTCATGTATTGTCATGAAGAACCCCCCACCGATGCCCATACTCTGACTGTATCTCACACTCACTTGTCATGTATTGTCATGAAGAACCCCCCACCGATGTCCATACTCTGACTGTATCTCACACTCACTTGTCATGTATTGTCATGAAGAACCCCCCCCCGATGCCCATATACTGACTGTATCTCACACTCACTTGTCATGTATTGTCATGAAGAACCCCCCACCGATGCCCATACTCTGACTGTATCTCACACTCACTTGTCATGTATTGTCATGAAGAACCCCCCACCGATGTCCATACTCTGACTGTATCTCACACTCACTTGTCATGTATTGTCATGAAGAACCCCCCCCCGATGCCCATATACTGACTGTATCTCACACTCACTTGTCATGTATTGTCATGAAGAACCCCCCACCGATGTCCATACTCTGACTGTATCTCACACTCACTTGTCATGTATTGTCATGAAGAACCCCCCCCCGATGCCCATATACTGACTGTATCTCACACTCACTTGTCATGTATTGTCATGAAGAACCCCCCACCGATGCCCATACTCTGACTGTATCTCACACTCACTTGTCATGTATTGTCATGAAGAACCCCCCACCGATGTCCATACTCTGACTGTATCTCACACTCACTTGTCATGTATTGTCATGAAGAACCCCCCCCCGATGCCCATATACTGACTGTATCTCACACTCACTTGTCATGTATTGTCATGAAGAACCCCCCACCGATGCCCATACTCTGACTGTATCTCACACTCACTTGTCATGTATTGTCATGAAGAACCCCCCACCGATGCCCATACTCTGACTGTATCTCACACTCACTTGTCATGTATTGTCATGAAGAACCCCCCACCGATGCCCATATACTGACTGTATCTCACACTCACTTGTCATGTATTGTCATGAAGAACCCCCCACCGATGTCCATACTCTGACTGTATCTCACACTCACTTGTCATGTATTGTCATGAAGAACCCCCCACCGATGCCCATATACTGACTGTATCTCACACTCACTTGTCATGTATTGTCATGAAGAACCCCCCACCGATGTCCATACTCTGACTGTATCTCACACTCACTTGTCATGTATTGTCATGAAGAACCCCCCCCCGATGCCCATATACTGACTGTATCTCACACTCACTTGTCATGTATTGTCATGAAGAACCCCCCACCGATGTCCATACTCTGACTGTATCTCACACTCACTTGTCATGTATTGTCATGAAGAACCCCCCCCCGATGCCCATATACTGACTGTATCTCACACTCACTTGTCATGTATTGTCATGAAGAACCCCCCACCGATGCCCATACTCTGACTGTATCTCACACTCACTTGTCATGTATTGTCATGAAGAACCCCCCACCGATGTCCATACTCTGACTGTATCTCACACTCACTTGTCATGTATTGTCATGAAGAACCCCCCCCCGATGCCCATATACTGACTGTATCTCACACTCACTTGTCATGTATTGTCATGAAGAACCCCCCACCGATGCCCATACTCTGACTGTATCTCACACTCACTTGTCATGTATTGTCATGAAGAACCCCCCACCGATGTCCATACTCTGACTGTATCTCACACTCACTTGTCATGTATTGTCATGAAGAACCCCCCCCCGATGCCCATATACTGACTGTATCTCACACTCACTTGTCATGTATTGTCATGAAGAACCCCCCACCGATGCCCATACTCTGACTGTATCTCACACTCACTTGTCATGTATTGTCATGAAGAACCCCCCACCGATGCCCATACTCTGACTGTATCTCACACTCACTTGTCATGTATTGTCATGAAGAACCCCCCCCCGATGCCCATATACTGACTGTATCTCACACTCACTTGTCATGTATTGTCATGAAGAACCCCCCACCGATGTCCATACTCTGACTGTATCTCACACTCACTTGTCATGTATTGTCATGAAGAACCCCCCACCGATGTCCATACTCTGACTGTATCTCACACTCACTTGTCATGTATTGTCATGAAGAACCCCCCACCGATGCCCATACTCTGACTGTATCTCACACTCACTTATCATGTATTGTCATGAAGAACCCCCCACCGATGCCCATACTCTGACTGTATCTCACACTCACTTGTCATGTATTGTCATGAAGAACCCCCCACCGATGTCAATACTCTGAGTGTATCTCACACTCACTTGTCATGTATTGTCATGAAGAACCCCCCACCGATGTCCATACTCTGACTGTATCTCACACTCACTTGTCATGTATTGTCATGAAGAACCCCCCACCGATGTCAATACTCTGAGTGTATCTCACACTCACTTGTCATGTATTGTCATGAAGAACCCCCCACCGATGTCCATACTCTGACTGTATCTCACACTCACTTCTCATGTATTGTCATGAAGAACCCCCCACCGATGCCCATACTCTGACTGTATCTCACACTCACTTGTCATGTATTGTCATGAAGAACCCCCCACCGATGCCCATATACTGACTGTATCTCACACTCACTTGTCATGTATTGTCATGAAGAACCCCCCACCGATGTCCATACTCTGACTGTATCTCACACTCACTTGTCATGTATTGTCATGAAGAACCCCCCACCGATGCCCATACTCTGACTGTATCTCACACTCACTTGTCATGTATTGTCATGAAGAACCCCCCACCGATGTCCATACTCTGACTGTATCTCACACTCACTTGTCATGTATTGTCATGAAGAACCCCCCACCGATGCCCATACTCTGACTGTATCTCACACTCACTTGTCATGTATTGTCATGAAGAACCCCCCACCGATGCCCATACTCTGACTGTATCTCACACTCACTTGTCATGTATTGTCATGAAGAACCCCCCACCGATGCCCATACTCTGACTGTATCTCACACTCACTTGCCATGTATTGTCATGAAGAACCCCCCACCGATGTCCATACTCTGACTGTATCTCACACTCACTTGTCATGTATTGTCATGAAGAACCCCCCACCGATGCCCATACTCTGACTGTATCTCACACTCACTTGCCATGTATTGTCATGAAGAACCCCCCACCGATGCCCATACTCTGACTGTATCTCACACTCACTTGCCATGTATTGTCATGAAGAACCCCCCACCGATGTCCATACTCTGACTGTATCTCACACTCACTTGTCATGTATTGTCATGAAGAACCCCCCACCGATGCCCATACTCTGACTGTGGACCGCGCCATTACAGATCAGGGCGGCGATGGCAGCATCCACTGCTGACCCCTGGCGGGCGAGAATGTCACTGGAAACGAATCAATACATATTTGAAGAGTGAATCAGGTCAATCAAGTCAATCCGCGAATTGCGTCACTTGTGTGTCACGTGTTACGGGATCAAACTTCACCGGAAACGAAGTGATATGTGACATTAAAACAATCAAGTGACAAGTAAGGTTCGTGCAAAGGCCGAGCCTCGCCTCTCGTGTTCTGTGGCAAGTACTCCATCTCCAGCGGTCGCTGTAAAGCTGTCGCATCCCACACAAACTGTCTACATGTCATTCATGCAGTGTTTGTGTACAGCTTCTTGATCCATGGCATATAAACAACACTTCTAAATACAATGTGCGTGTTAACGTTCGTGCGTACTGCTGACGTACTGCTTCGCTACCAAATACATAGGTGCCAGCGAGGCTAATTGTCAATACCGGAAATAGAAAGGTTGAGCCCTTATGTTTACACAGCGAGCTTATCTAGGTGAAGAATGCATAATATATATCATGTATAAATAACAGGAATGTGTGAAGGATAAAATCTTTGTTTGAACATTCACTTCGAATAAAAATACATGGTAAGCCTATTTACAAACTGCGGTAAAACATCATTCAAATCTCATACCATATTCTAATTCATGCACACATTGTATTTGTATTTGGATGATGTGAGGGTTTAACATAAACTAGGACATTATCGGGAATAGCTGCAGCACTATTACATTAGGTCTGTTCAACACCATACTTCGCGTTGGAATTTACCCCGAGAGTTGGGGTCAGACGCTCATTACCCCTGTACATAAGAACGGGTCAAAAACAGACACGAATAACTACAGGGGGATCTCCGTACTGTCTGCGCTCAGTAAAGTGTTTACGAAGTTACTGTGCAGCAGGTTAACAGAATGGGTTGAATCTCATGGACTGAGGCAAGAGGAGCAGGCAGGCTACAGGAAAGGCTATAGCACGGTTGACCATGTATTCACGCTACAAGCTATTATACAGAAGTATCTCTCTAGAGAAAGGGGTCGATTTTATGTTCTGTACATAGACTTCTCTAAAGCCTTCGACAGTGTACCACACTCTGCACTTTGGTATAGCATAATTAACAAAGGCATTCACGGCAAGGTACTCAAAGTTATACGGTCCATGTATACCAAACTTAAAACTGCTATAAAAACACCCCAAGGAATAACGAATTATTTTATGTGTACAGTGGGAACGCGTCAGGGGTGCATGTTAAGTCCTCTTATGTTTGCCTTATACATCAGTGAATATGTAAATATGTTATCTGGCTCAGCATGTCCTGGTATCTTTGTTAACGCCAGTTCACCAAGTATCACAACCCTTATGTTTGCGGACGACCTGGCAAACTGTGCAGAAACCGTGGGGAGACTACAGGCTACGATAAATGTGCTAGAAAATTTTTCAGACAAATGGGGCCTCAAAATTAATATGCAAAAAACAAAGGTCATAGTCTTTCGTCGCGGTGGAATTGTTAAGAAAAATGAAAAATGGTATTTCAAAGGACAAAGAGTGGAAGTGGTATCATCATACAAGTATTTAGGTATAACGTTTACGAGCACACTCTCTTGGTCAGGCGCTGTTAAAACGCTGGCCTCACAGGCAACTAGAGCAATGGCGAAAATTTTCGAGCTCGACAAGAATGTAAATGGACTGCCTATAGATGCTGCTTTGACAATCTTTGATAGAATTATTGTACCGATTTTGACATATGGAGCAGAAGTTTGGGGTTTCAAAGTTTATGATGAGATTGAAAAAGTTCAAACAAGATTCTGCAAGAGATTACTTGGGCTACCCAAGCATACATCTGACCAAGCCGCCCTTGGTGAGTGTGGAAGGTTGCCTTTGGCGCGTATTTACTTAACTAAATGTGTGAAATACTGGATTAAACTTCTGAAAATGCCACAAACTCGATACGCCAGGTGTTGCTATGATATGCTGAGGGATCTTGATGAACATGATAGGCCAACATGGGCATCTTCTGTAAGAAATCTCCTTGAAAAATATGACTTGAATGGTGTGTGGGAAATGCAGGAGTATATTTGTGAAACTGAACGAGAATTTCTCAATGATTTTAACAATAAATTAACTATCTGTATGACCGATCAGTGGTACGCAACAACCCGAAACCAGAGTCGACTGAGCACTTATACACTGTTTAAATTCGATTTGAATTGTGAAACGTATCTGTCTGTAGTAAATTGTGCAAGAATTAGAAAAGCATTGTCGCGTTTCAGGTGTTCCGTCCATCGTCTTGCAGTAGAGCTCGGAAGAAGAAATGGAACATTGTTAGCAGATAGAATTTGCACTTATTGTAATCAAATGGATACTGTAGTACTCGAAGATGAATACCATGCCTTGTTGTGTTGCCCGCGCTATAAAGATATCAGAGAACTATACATGGGAAGCACTTATTGGAACCCACCAACCTTTGAAAACTTTCTCATATTAATGTCTTGCATCAATACTGAAACTCAAAGAAATTTGGCTATGTATATTTACACTGTTGAGAAAAGAGGGATATTTTTGATCAATACTTGATAATTTATTGTGTACGCCCAACATTTGTTCGTTCATTTTGTATTTAGTTTTCATTGGTTCGTTTATATGATGTACTTTGGGCCTGATGGCCTTGGAAACAGAAATAAAATCAACATCCAACATCCAACTATTACGCGGAAGCCTGATGCGGAGTGATACTGACGTTCCTATTTGTGAGCAGAGTTGGGAGTCGGTGGCCACTGCGGCGTGTCTGTAGGCATGCTGTGGGGCGGCCTCTACCGTAGGAGTCTGCGAGCTGCTCGGCGGCGGACGTGACGTCGGAGGGAGCGGCGGGTTGGCGCGCTGAGACGCTACCAAGGCGACGGCCAGCCCGATGACGCAGCCAGCCAGCGCCAGGAAGAGGATGACCACAGCCGCCCGCTTCAGGCGGGTGTTCTTCCTGGAACGGCAACCAAAGCGATGAACAGATCAGATTACAAGTAATGCCCTGCTCACATAGACCCACCGACGCCTCGGCCGAGCTAAAAAGGGGGAAACTGGCCCCAAATCGGCCCCAAATCGGCCCCAAATCGGCCGTGACCTCGGCCGACCTCGGCCGAGCATTGCTGCTCGGTGGCTCATTTCAGGTGCTCGGCCGAGGCCTTCCCAGTTTTAATGCAGACATTAAAACCAGGCCGAGCTCGGCCAATTTCCTTAGGTCGGCGGAGGTCGGCCGACCTCTCGGCCGACCTCTCGGCCGAGCTCGGCCGAGCTCGGCCGATTTTTAAAACTATGAAAGCTCGGTGGGGAAGTTCAAGAACTCGGTGGCGTGGGCGAGCTCTGACGTCGGCCGACCAGTCTTAGTCTATGTGAGCAGGGCGTACAGAAACACGCCCATATCTCTTAAAGAAACACGCCCATATCTCTTAAAGAAACACGCCCATATCTCTTAAAGAAACACGCCCATATCTCTTAAAGAAACACGCCCACATCTCTTAAAGAAACACGCCCATATCTCTTAAAGAAACACGCCCACATCTCTTAAAGAAACACGCCCATATCTCTTAAAGAAACACGCCCATGTCTCTTAAAGAAACACGCCCATATCTCTTAAAGACCCACGCCCATATCTCTTAAAGAAACACGCCCATATCTCTTAAAGAAACACGCCCACATCTCTTAAAGAAACACGCCCATATCTCTTAAAGAAACACGCTCATATCTCTTAAAGAAACACGCACATATCTCTTAAAGAAACACGCCCATATCTCTTAAAGAAACACGCGCACATCTCTTAAAGAAACACGCCCATATCTTTCAAAGAGGAAAAAGATCCCATGTGCTTCTTCGCAAAGAGTAGGGGTTACCCCCGGGGACATGGCTCCACTCTCCCGCGATATGACCAAAAGTGGTTAAAGTGTCCTTAATATACAACCAACCCATGGGGCTCAGCATACTTCTCAGAGGTCAAAACAAAGGTCATAAAACAGGCTCACATCTTCCAATAAACGTTCATTATATGATTAGTTCAAGAACGTTTATGGGGATGTGAATCGATTTTGGAGGTTAGTAATGGGTCAAGGTTACATGTTATTGGGTCAGGTTAGAAAGTCAACCCACTTCGGCTAGTTAATGGTTGGATTGAAAGGGAATCAGTTTTCGTTCGGATGTCAATTCACAAAATAACAAAATCCTGAAATAGTTAACTGCAAGATGTCGCTGTGACATAGTTTAGAGGATATTGAGGGATACAATCAAAATGCCGAGACTTGAGCGAGAAACCTGGCATGCTGAGACAGCGACATTGCGCGAAGACCAACCCGTCCGTGCCGATAAAAATATCCACATGATCTTTCTGAAGCGCCTCCTTGGTGTTGTTTAGCCTTGATTTCGACTCCATGGCTTCGTTATCCGAGATGTTAACGGTGTCGCATGAAGGACGCAATCTGCTATTAACCAAAGTTGTCTGGCGACGAGTTTATAGCGTCATATCTGGAGATTACCCCAGACCTTGTCTGGATTCGTCTGGTCGACGGAGATGCATACGCAATACATTCCCAGTAACAGCCCCAACATATCCATATTGATGACATACCATGCAGCAGATAATTATACCGGGTAGAGTTTCCAGTGGCTAATCCTTATTCATCAATTAAGGGGGCGAGAGGTTCACGAGAATCTTGCGAGAAGTTTGCGACAGACTAGCGAGAGGCTTTCGAGAGGCTTGCGAGAAGCTTTTGAGAGGCGTGCGAGAGGCGTGCGAGAGGCGTGCGAGAGGCGTGCGAGAGGCGTGCGAGAGGTTGAGAGAGGTTTGCGAGAGGCGTGCGAGAGGCTTGCGAGAGGCGTGCGAGAGGCGTGCGAGAGACGTGCGAGAGGCGTGCGAGAGATATTTCCGGGGGCTTGTGCGAGAGGCGTGCGGGAGGCGTGCGAGAGGCGTGCGAGAGGCGTGCGAGAGATGTTTCCGGGGGCTTGTGCGAGGTTTGCGATAGGCTTGCGAGAGGTTGCGAGATGCTTGCGAGAGTTTTGCTGGCGAGAGGCTTGCGAGGGGCTTGCGAGAGGCTTGCGAGAGGCGTGCGAGAAGCGTGCAAGATGCTTGCGAGAGGTTTGCTTGCGAGAGGCGCGCGAGAGGCGTGCGAGAGGCGTGCAAGAGGCGCGCGCGAGGTTGAGAGAGGCGTGCGAGAGGCGTGCGAGAGGCGTGCAAGAGGCGTGCGAGATGTTTGGGAGAGGTTTGCGAGAGGTTGCAAGATGCTTGCGAGAGGTTTGCTGGCGAGAGGCTTGCGAGGGGCTTGCGAGAGGCTTGCGAGAGGCGTGCGAGAAGCGTGCAAGATGCTTGCGAGAGGTTTGCTTGCGAGAGGCGTGCGAGAGGCGTGCGAGAGGCGTGCGAGAGGCGCGCGAGAGGTTGAGAGAGGCTTGCGAGAGGCTTGCGAGAGGCGTGCAAGAGGCGTGCGAGAGGCGTGCTAGAGTTTGAGAGGCGTGCGAAAGGCGTGCGACAGGCGTGCGAGAGGCGTGCTAGAGTTTGAAAGGCGTGCGAGAGGCGTGCGAGAGGCGTGCGAGAGGTTGAGAGAGGTTTGCGAGAGGCGTGCGAGAGGCTTGCGAGAGGCGTGCAAGAGGCGTGCGAGAGGTTGAGAGAGGTTTGCGAGAGGCGTGCGAGGGGCGTGCGAGAGGCGTGCGAGAGGCGTGCGAGAGACGTGCGAGAGATTGAGAGAGGTTTGCGAGAGGCGTGCGAGAGGCTTGCGAGAGGTGTGCGAGAGGCGTGCGAGAGACGTGCGAGAGGCGTGCGAGAGATATTTCCGGGGGCTTGTGCGAGAGGCGTGCGAGAGGCGTGCGAGAGGCGTGCGAGAGGCGTGCGAGAGATGTTTCCGGGGGCTTGTGCGAGGTTTGCGATAGGCTTGCGAGAGGTTGCGAGATGCTTGCGAGAGTTTTGCTGGCGAGAGGCTTGCGAGGGGCTTGCGAGAGGCTTGCGAGAGGCGTGCGAGAAGCGTGCGAGATGCTTGCGAGAGGTTTGCTTGCGAGAGGCGTGCGAGAGGCATGCGAGAGGCGTGCGAGAGGCGCGCGAGAGGTTGAGAGAGACGTGCGAGAGGCGTGCGAGAGGCGTGCGAGAGGCGTGCGAGATGTTTGGGAGAGGTTTGCGAGAGGTTGCGAGATGCTTGCGAGAGGTTTGCTGGCGAGAGGCTTGCGAGGGGCTTGCGAGAGGCTTGCGAGAGGCGTGCGAGAAGCGTGCGAGATGCTTGCGAGAGGTTTGTTTGCAAGAGGCGTGCGAGAGGCGTGCGAGAGGCGTGCGAGAGGCACGCGAGAGGTTGAGAGAGGCTTGCGAGAGGCTTGCGAGAGGCGTGCGAGAGGCGTGCGAGAGGCGTGCGAGAGGCGTGCGAAATGCTTGCGAGAGGTTTGCTTGCGAGAGGCTTGCGAGAGGTTGCGAGAGGTTGCGAGAGGTTGCGAGAGACTTGCGACAGGTTTGCGAGAGTCTTGCGAGAGGCTTGCGAGAGGCGCGCGAGAGGTTGAGAGAGGCTTGCGAGAGGCGTGCGAGAGGCGTGCGAGAGGCGTGCGAGAGGCGCGCGAGAGGTTGAGAGAGGCGTGCGAGAGGCGTGCGAGAGGGGCGCGAAAGGTTGAGAGAGGCTTGCGAGAGGCTTGCGAGAGGCGTGAGAGAGGCTTGCGAGATGTTTGCGAGAGGTTGCGAGGGCGTGTGAGAGGTTTGCGAGAGGCGTGCGAGAGGCGTGCGAGAGGCGTGCGAGAGTTTGAGAGAGGCGTGTGAGAGGCGTGCGAGAGGCGTGCGAGAGGCGTGCGAGAGTTTGAGAGAGGCGTGCGAGAGGCTTGCAAGAGGCGTGCGAGAGGCGTGCGAGAGGCGTGCGAGAGGCGTGCAAGAGGCGTTCGAGAGGCGTGCGAGAGTTTGAGAGAGGCGTGCGAGAGGCGTGCGAGAGGCGTGCGAGAGGTTTGCGAAAGGCGTGCGAGAGGCATGCGAGAGGCCTGCGCGGACTGGGAGCTCAAATCAACTTTTCAGCTATGCATCTTGTTTTTGACTGACCTAACCATTGATGACTGTCACAATATATAGGAATACATGTCGTTAATAAAACGAAACATGGGATTGGAGCATCCTGGGGGTCTACTGTGTAATGTGGCACGGTCAGACATCGGTGAGACAAACAAAGCGACAGCTCACCACCGCTACTACCCTGGTGCCGCATAATGAAGTGTTCCGCTTGAGCAGGACAATCTCCATATCAGGTTTAGCGACACGCCACCAGAGAGCGTTGCGTTGAGATGTGCGCCCGGCCCCCTTTCGGCAGTTCGTACACCAGTACACCACCAGGGGACGCTAGCGTCGCCCGTCACCCATGTCACCTGCCTCACTACCTATCCCACCTCTATATAAAGGGCGATTGGTGTTGTGGCTGATAGTGACATCGATCTATCTGACTGTTTGGCCAACACCAACGTTTCTACAATATAAACAGGTCGTTTACCGTCATTTAAAAATGAGGAAAGAGTACCTGGTCTGGTGGTTAGCGCGCTCTGCCAGGCCAGCCATCGCGCAGTGGGCCGGGGGTTCGCGCCCCACTCTCTCTGCCAGGCCAGCCATCGCGCAGGAGGCCAGCGGTTCGCGCCCAACACTCTCTGCCAGGCCAGCCATCACGCAGGAGGTCAGGGGTTCGCACCCCACTCTCTCTGCCAGGCCAGCCATCGCGCAGGAGGCCAGCGGTTCGCGCCCAACACTCTCTGCCAGGCCAGCCATCACGCAGGAGGTCAGGGGTTCGCGCCCCACTCTCTCTGCCAGGCCAGCCATCGCGCAGTGGACCGGGGGTTCGCGCCCCACTCTCTCTGCCAGGCCAGCCATCGCGCAGGAGGCCAGCGGTTCGCGCCCAACACTCTCTGCCAGGCCAGCCATCACGCAGGAGGCCAGGGGTTCGCGCTTCACTCTCTCTGCCAGGCCAGCCATCGCGCAGGAGGCCAGGGGTTCGCGCCCAACTCTCTCTGCCGGGCCAGCCATCACGCAGGAGGTCAGGGGTTCGCGCCCCACTCTCTGTGCCAGGCCAGCCATCACGCAGGAGGTCAGGGGTTCGCGTCCCACTCTCTCTGCCAGGCCAGCCATCACGCAGGAGGCCAGGGGTTCGCGCCCCACTCTCTCTGTCAGGCCAGCCATCGCGAAGGAGGTCAGGGGTTCGCGCTTCACTCTCTCTGCCAGGCCAGCCATCGCGCAGGAGGCCAGGGGTTCGCGCCCAACTCTCTCTGCCAGGTCAGCCATCACGCAGGAGGTCAGAGGTTCGCGCCCCACACACTCTGCCAGGCCAGCCATCACGCAGGAGCCCAGGGGTTCGCGCCCCAATCTCCCTGCCAGGCCAGCCATCGCGCAGGAGGTCAGGGGTTCACGCTTCACTCTCTCCGCCAGGCCAGCCATCGCGCAGGAGGCCAGGGGTTCGCGCCCAACTCTCTCTGCCAGGCCAGCCATCACGCAGGAGGTCAGAGGTTCACGCTTCACTCTCTCCGCCAGGCCAGCCATCGCGCAGTGGGCCGGGGGTTCGCGCCCCACTCTCTCTGCCAGGCCAGCCATCACGCAGTGGGCCAGGGGTTTGCGCCCCACTCTCCCTTCCAGGCCAGCCATCACGCAGCGGGCCAGGGGTTCGCGCTTCACTCTCTCTGCCAGGCCAGCCATCGCGCAGGAGGTCAGGGGTTCGCGCCCCACTCTCTCTGCCAGGCCAGCCATCACGCAGGAGGCCAGGGGTTCGCGCCTCACTCTCTCTGCCAGGCCAGCCATCACGCAGGTGGTCAGGGGTTCCCGCCCCACTCTCTCTGCAAGGCCAGCCACCACGCAGGAGGTCAGGGGTTCGCGCCCCGCCCTCTCTGCCAGGCCAGCCATCGGGCAGGAGGTCAGGGGTTGGCGCCTCACTCTCTCTGCCAGGCCAGCCATCCCGCAGGAGGTCAGGGGTTCGCGCCTCACTCGCTCTGCCAGGCCAGCCATCACGCAGGGGGTCAGGGGTTCGCGCCTCACTCTCTCTGCCAAGCTAGCCGTTACGCAGGAGGTCAGGGGTTCGCGCCCTACTCTCTCTGCCAGGCCAGCCATCACGCAGGAGGTCAGGGGTTCGCGCCCCACTCTCTCTGCCAGGCCAGCCATCACGCAGGAGGTCAGGGGTTCGCGCCTCACTCTCTCTGCCAGACCAGCCATCACGCAGGAGGCCAGGGGTTCGCGCCTCTCTCTCTCTCTGCCAGGCCAGCCATCGCGCAGGAGGTCAGGGGTTCGCGCCTCACTCTCTCTGCCAGGCCAGCCATCGCGCAAGAGGTCAGGGGTTCGCGCCTCACTCTCTCTGCCAGGCCAGCCATCGCGCAGGAGGTCAGGGGTTTGGGCCCCACTCTCTCTGCCAGGCCAGCCATCACGCAGGAGGCCAGGGGTTCGCGCCTCACTCTCTCTGCCAGGCCAGCCATCGCGCAGGGGATCAGGGGTTCGCGCCTCACTCTCTCTGCCAGGCCAGCCATCGCCCAGGAGGTCAGGGGTTTGCGCTCCACTCTCTCTGCCAGGCCAGCCATCACGCAGGAGGTTAGGGGTTCGCGCCCCACTCTCTCTGCCAGGCCAGCCATTACGCAGGAGGTCAGGGGTTCGCGCCTCACTCTCTCTGCCAGG
Organism: Arenicola marina; assembly: GCA_964019135.1. Classification (NCBI taxonomy): domain Eukaryota; kingdom Metazoa; phylum Annelida; class Polychaeta; family Arenicolidae; genus Arenicola; species Arenicola marina. The sequence goes on from OZ025258.1 coordinate 40,984,275, forward strand.
CCAGCCATCACGCAGGAGGCCAAGGGTTCGCGCCTCTCTCTCTCTCTGCCAGGCCAGCCATCACGCAGGAGGCCAGGGGTTCGCGCCCCACTCTCTCTCCTAGGCCAGCCATCACGCAGGAGGCCAGGGGTTTGCGCCCCACTCTCTCTCCTAGGCCAGCCATCACGCAGGAGGCCAGGGGTTCCCGCCCCACTCTCTCTGCCAGGCCAGTCATGGTGCAGTAGGGCAGGGGTTCGCGCCCCACTCTCTCTGCCAGGGCAGCCATCAGGCACGAGGTCAGGGGTTCGCGCCCCACTCTCTCTGCCAGGCCAGCCATCGCGCAGGAGGTCAGGGGTTCGTGCTTCACTCTCTCTGCCAGGCCAGCCATCGCGCAGGAGGCCAAGGGTTCGCGCCACACTCTCTCTGACAGGCCAGCCATCGCGCAGGAGGCCAAGGGTTCGCGCCCCACTCTCTCTGACAGGCCAGCCATCACGCAGGAGGCCTAGGGTTCGTGCCTCACTCTCTCTGCCAGGCCAGCCATCACGCAGGAGGTCAGGGGTTCGCGCCCCACTCTCTCTGCCAGGCCAGCAATCACGCAGGAGGCCATGGGTTCGCGCCCCACTCTCTCTGCCAGGCCATCCATCATGCAGGAGGCCAGGGGTTCGCGTTCCGCTCTCTCTGCCAGACCAGCCATCGCACAGGAGGTCAGGGGTTCGCGCCCCACTGTCTCTGCCAGGCCAGTCATGGTGCAGGAGGTCAGGGGTTTGCGCCTCACTCTCTCCGCCAGGCCAGCCATCACGCCGGAGTTCAGGGGTTTGCGCCCCACTCTCTCTGCCAGGCCAGCCATCACGCAGGAGGTCAGGGGTTCGCGCCCCACTCTCTCTGCCAGGCCAGTCATCGCGAAGGAGGTCAGGGGTTCTCGCCCCACTCTCTCTGCCCGGCCAGCCATCACGCAGGAGGCCAGGGGTTCGCGCCCCACTCTCGCTGCCAGGCCAACCATCGCGCAGGAGGTCAGGAGTTCGCGCCCCACTCTCTCTGCCAGGCCAGCCATCACGCAGAAGGCCAAGAGTTTGCGCCCCACTCTCTCTGCCAGGCCAGCCATCATGCAGGAGGCCAAGGGTTCGCGCCCCACTCTCTCTGCCAGGCCAGCCATCATGCAGGAGGCCAAGGGTTCGCGCCCCACTCTCTCTGCCAGGCCAGCCATCGCGCTGGAGGTCAGGGGTTCGCGCCCCACTCTCTCCGCCAGGCCAGCCATCACGCAGGAGGCCAGGGGTTTGCGCCCCACTCTCTCTGCCAGGCCAGCCATCACGCATGAGGTCAGGGGTTGGCGCCCCACTCTCTCTGCCAGGCCAGTCATCGCGCAGGAGGTCAGGGGTTCGTGCCTCACTCTCTCTGCCAGGCCAGCCATCATGCATGAGGTCAGGGGTTGGCGCCCCACTCTCTCTGCCAGGCCAGCCATCGCGCAGGAGGTCAGGGGTTCGTGCTTCACCCTCTCTGCCAGGCCAGCCATCGCGCAGGAGGCCAAGGGTTCGCGCCCCACTCTCTCTGACAGGCCAGCCATCGCGCAGGAGGCCAAGGGTTCGCGCCCCACTCTCTCTGACAGGCCAGCCATCACGCAGGAGGCCTAGGGTTCGTGCCTCACTCTCTCTGCCAGGCCAGCCATCACGCAGGGGTCAGCGGTTCGCGCCCCACTCTCTCTGCCAGGCCAGCAATCACGCAGGAGGCCATGGGTTCGCGCCCCACTCTCTCTGCCAGGCCATCCATCATGCAGGAGGCCAGGGGTTCGCGTTCCGCTCTCTCTGCCAGACCAGCCATCGCACAGGAGGTCAGGGGTTCGCGCCCCACTCTCTCTGCCAGGCCAGCCATCACGCAGGAGGCCGGGGGTTCGCGCCTCACTCTCTCTGCCAGGCCAGCCATCGGGCAGGAGGTCAGGGGTTCGCGCCCCACTGTCTCTGCCAGGCCAGTCATGGTGCAGGAGGTCAGGGGTTCGCGCCTCACTCTCTCCGCCAGGCCAGCCATCACGGTGGAGTTCAGGGGTTCGCGCCCCACTCTCTCTGCCAGGCCAGCCATCACGCAGGAGGTCAGGAGTTCGCGCCCCACTCTCTCTGCCAGGCCAGTCATCGCGAAGGAGGTCAGGGGTTCTCGCCCCACTCTCTCTGCCCGGCCAGCCATCACGCAGGAGGCCAGGGGTTCGCGCCCCACTCTCGCTGCCAGGCCATCCATCATGCAGGAGGCCAGGGGTTCGCGCTTCACTCTCTCTGTCAGGCCAGCCATCACGCAGGAGGCCAAGGGTTCGCGCCCTACTCTCTCTGCCAGGCCAGGCATCACGCAGGAGGCCAAGGGTTCGCGCTTCACTCTCTCTGTCAGGCCAGCCATCACGCAGGAGGCCAAGGGTTCGCGCCCCACTCTCTCTCCTAGGCCAGCCATCACGCAGGAGGCCAGGGGTTCGCGCTTCACTCTCTCTGCCAGGCTAACTATTACGCAGGAGGTCAGAGGTTCGCGCCCCACTCTTTCTGCCAGGCCAGCCATCGCCCAGGAGGTCAGGGGTTCGCGCCTCACTCTCTCTGCCAGGCCAGCCACCACGCAGGAGGCCAAGGGTTCGCGCCTCACTCTCTCTGCCAGGCCAGCCATCACGCAGGAGGTCCGTCCACGGTCCGCTGAGCCACAAACATTGCGTAGAGCAATGTCACACACGCGAAAAAAAATGTCGGGTATCGTGGATCCACTGTCGAGTGGCTGCAAAACTCGAGGCCGGAGGTGTTAGCGTGTGAATCTCACGCACTAGATATTACAGTAGATTTATATGCGTATCTTGAACTAGATACAGGTACACCGGTACTCAGAGTCTGCATACATACAGACATACACCGCCTTGCCGGACCCTGCCACCCCCTACCCACCCGCCACACCGACGACGCCTACGGATCCCCGCTGAATACAATGTTATGTAACACATACCACAATGTTCGGCAAGGGGGGTTACGAGTCATCTCCTTGTTAATGTCAGAGAGAGGGCTGGGAATGTGTTTCTTTATACACGCTAGCATATCGCTTGTTCCCCGAAAAATATTGTATGAAATGACAGTTACTTAATCAAATAAAATCGTTTTTTAAGCACGTAGCTCATTTTGGGGGAAGAAGGGTATTTCGACAAAATGAAGGATATTGAAAGAAATGAAGCGTAATTTAAGAAATGAAGGATAATTATAGGACCTGGAGTGTCACTGCCGTCAATAGAGAACACCTTCTCCGTCGTTGTGGAAGTGAAGACTTACTTATGCAGTAGCAGTGGTTACTTTCAGAACGAGACCTTCTCGCTGACCTATTAACGTCACACACAGCTCCCGCGCCCGCTTTGTTGACCCGCGGCTCTTGCGCAAACACCAGATACACTAGACCAACATACAACCCAGTCACAGTGGTGATATCACAGGTAGCTCTACCTCTGAGAGGACAGAGGAATTTCCACATTATTTTATACGACAGTATCACTGTCCCGAACGATGTATTGCATACATGCATTAAAGTCACCAATGATAATGATCTAACTTTGGCTTTGTATACATGCATTAAAGTCACCAAGAATGATGATCTAAGTTTGGCATTGTAAGCATGCATTAAAGTCACCAATGATAATGATCTAAGTTTGGCATTGCATACATGCATTAACGTCACCAAGGATAATGATTTCACTTTGGCTTTGTATACATGCATTAAATTCACCAGGAATGATGATCTGACATTGGCATTGTAAACATGCATTAAATTCACCAATGATAATGACCTAACTTTGGCATTGTAAACATGCATTAAAGTCACCAATGATACTGATCGAACTTTGGTATTGTATGCATGTATGCATTCAAGTCACCACGGATAAAGATGCTACTTTGGCATTATATACATGCATTAAAGTCACCACGGATAATGATCGAACTTTGGCATTGTATACATGTATAAAATAACAAAGGATAGTTATCTAACTTTGGCATTGCATACATACATGCATTCAAGTCACCAAGGATAAAGACGTTACTTTGGCATTATATACATATACATGCATATATTATATACATGTTCATACACATACAACAGGCGACGCTTACCTAACTGTGCCGGTATCTTCCGTCATTGTTACGTGTGGCTATCCTGTCTGCTATCTGGAGACTGGTGTGTCGGGGATCACACTTGCCTTCGAGGGAGCGTCGAGCACACAGCCGTGGCGCTGAGGAGAGGTTAGGTGGTAAAGAGGCGTGCGCGTCATGGAGGCGGAACGGTTGGGGGACGGCGGGAGGGTGGGGGCTTGGGTCCAGCCTATCGTCTTCTGGAAAACACTAGAATGTCGTATAATTCAAATTAAATAATATCTATACAGGATGTCTGGAAGCTTCTATTACACTAACTACGTCTGCGTCGACCGTTGGCCAACAAGATGCAGAGCATTAGCGTTAGACTGCATGACGTCTGACTCCGTTCTGTAGAGCGTTAGGCAGTATTTTATGTTTAGGGTTTATGGGGCCAGTGTCCCTGACTGTCAGGGTGACGCAGGGTGGGTTGATGGGGGCGGTGTCACTTGCTGTTAGGGGGACGCAGGGTGGGTTGATGGGGGCGGTGTCACTGGCTGTCAGGGGTACGCAGGGTGGGTTGATGGGCAGGTGTCACTGGTTGTCAGGGGTACGCAGAGTGGGTTGATGGGCAGGTGTCACTGGCTGTCAGGGGGACGCAGGGTGGGTTTACGGGGGCGGTGTCACTAACTGTAACGGGGACGCAGGGTGGGTTTATGGGGGCGGTGTCACTGGCTGTCAGGGTGATGCAGGGTGGGTTTTTGGGGGCGGTGTCACTGACTGTCAGGGGGAGGCAGGGTGGGTTGTTGGGGGCGGTGTCACTGACTGTCAGGGGGCAGCAGGGGGTAATGATGGGAGTGGTGTCACTGGCTGTCAGGGGGACGCAAGGGTGGGTCGGTAGGGGCGGTGTCATTGACTGTCAGGGGGACGCAGGTTGGGTAGATAGGGGCGGTGTCACTGACTGTCACTGGGACGCAGGGTGGGTTGATGGGAGCGGTATCACTGACTGTCAGAAGGACGCAGGTTGGGTTGATGGGGGTGGTGTCAGTGGCTGTCAGGGAGCCGCAGGGGGTAATGATGGGAGTGGTGTCACTGGCTGTCAGGGGGACGCCAGGGTGGGTTGGTAGGGGCCGTGTCACTGACTGTCACAGGGACGCAAGGTGGGTTGATAGGGGCGGTGTCACTGACTGTCATTGGAACGCAGGGTGGGTTGATGGGGCAGTGTCACTGGCTGTCAGGGGGCCGAAGGATATGTTGATGGGGGCGGTGTCATTGGCTGTCAGGGAGCCGCAGGGTGGCTTGGTGGGGGCGGTGTCACTTGCTGTCAGGGGGACGCCCTGGGTGGTGTCAATGCCTGTCAGTGGCCGCAGGGGGTGATGATGGGGGTGGTGTCAATGGCTGTCAGTGGTCGCAGGGGCTAATGACGGGGGTGGTGTCAATGGCTGTCAGAGGGGTGCAGGATGGGTTGATGTGGGCGGTGTCACTGGCTATCAGGGGGCCGCAGGGTGGGTTGATGGGGGCGGTGTCACTGACTGTCAGGGGGACGCAGGGTTGGTTGATAGGGGCGGTGTCACTTGCTGTCAGGGGGACGCAGGGTGGGTTGATAGGGGCGGTGTCACTGACTGTCATTGGGACGCAGAGTGGGTTTATGGCGGCGGTGTCACTGGCTGTCACTGCGACGCAGGGTATGTTGATGGGGGTGGTGTCACTGACTGTCAGGGGACGCAGGGTGGGTTAATGGGAGTGGTGTCACTGGCTGTCAGGGGGACGCAGGGTGGGTTTGTGGGGCCAGTGTCCCTGACTGTCAGGGTGACGCAGGGTGGGTTGATGGGGGCGGTGTCACTTGCTGTCAGGGGAGCGCAGGGTGGGTTGATGGAGGCGGTGTCACTGGCTGTCAGCGGGACGCAGGGTGGGTTGATAGGGGCGGTGCCAATGACTGTCATTGGAACGCATGGTGGGTTGATGGGGCAGTGTCACTGGCTGTCAGGGGGCCGAAGGGTATGTTGATGGGGCCGGTGTCACTGGCTGTCAGGGAGCCGCAGGGTGGGTTGGTGGGGGCGGTGTCACTTGCTGTCAGGGGGACGCCCTGGGTGGTGTCAATGGCTGTCAGTGGCCGCAGGGGGTGATGGTGGGGGTGGTGTCAATGGCTGTCAGTGGTCGCAGGGGCTAATGACGGGGGTGGTGTCAATTGCTGTCAGTGGCAGCAGGGGGTGATGATGGGGGCGGTGTCACTGACTGTCAGGGGGCAGCAGGGTAATAATGGGAGCGGTGGCACTGGCTGTCAGGGGGACGCAAGTTGGGTTGATGGGGGTGGTGTCAGTGGCTGTCAGGGAGCCGCAGGGGGTAATGATGGGAATGGTGTCACTGGCTGTCAGGGGGACGCCAAGGTGGGTTGGTAGGGGCCGTGTCACTGACTGTCACGGGGACGCAGGTTGGGTTGATGGGGGCGGTGTCACTGGCTGTCAGGGGGACACAGGGTGGGTTGCTGGGGGCGATGTCACTGGCTGTCAGGGGGACGCCCTGGGTGGTGTCAATGGCTGTCAGTGGCCGCAGGGGGTGGTGATGGGGGTGGTGTCAATGGCTGTCAGTGGTCGCAGGGGGTAGTGATGGGGGTGGTGTCAATTGCTGTCAGTGGCCGCAGGGGGTGATGATGGGGGTGGTGTCAATGGCTGTCAGGGGGATGCAGGATGGGTTGATGTGGGCGGTGTCACTGGCTGTCAGGGGGCCGCAGGGTGGATTGATGGGGGCGGTGTCCCTGGCTGTCAGGGGGCCGCAGAGTGGGTTGATGGGGGCGGTGTCACTGGCTGTCAGGGGGCCGCAGGGTGGGTTGATGGGGGCGGTGTCCCTGGCTGTCAGGGGGCCGCAGGGTGGGTTGATGTGGGCGGTGTCACTGGCTGTCAGGGGGCCGCAGGGTGGGTTGATGGGGGCGGTGTCACTGGCTGTCAGGTTGATACAGGGTGGGTTTTGGAGGCAGTGTGACTGATTTTCAGCTGAACGCAAGATGGATTGATGAGGGCTGTGTCACTGGCTGTTAGGGGGAGGCAGGCTGGGTTGTTGGGGGCGGTGTCACTGACTGTCAGGGGGCAGCAGGGGGTAATAATGCTAGTGGTATCACTGGCTGTCAAGGGGACGCAAGGGTGGGTTGGTAGGGGCGGTGTCACTGACTGTCAAGGGCAGGCAGGTTGGGTAGATAGGGGCGGCGTCACTGACTGTCAGGGGGACGCAGGGTGGGTTGATGGGAGCGGTGTCACTGGCGGTTAGGGGGACGCAGGTTGGGTTGAAGGGGGTGGTGTCAGTGGCTGTCAGGGAGCCGCAAGGGGCAATGATGGGAGTGGTGTCACTGGCTGTCAGGGGGACGCCAGGGTGGGTTGTTAGGGGCGGTGTGACTGGCTGTCAGGGGGACGCAGGGTGGGTTGATGGGGGCGGTGTCAATGGCTGTCCGGGGGACGCTAGGGTGGGTTGTTAGGGGTCGTGTCACTGACTGTCACGGGAACGCAGGGTGGGTTGATGGGGGCGGTGTCACTGGCAGTCAGGGGGACGCAAGGTGGGTTGATGGGGGCGGTGTCACTGGCTGTCAGGGGGACGGCCTGGGTGGTGTCAATGGCTGTCAGTGGCCGCAGGGGGTAATGATGGGGGTGGTGTCAATTGCTGTCAGTGGCCGCAGGGGGTGATGATGGGGGCGGTGTCAATGGCTGTCAGGGGGATGCAGGATGGGTTGATGTGGGCGGTGTCACTGGCTGTCAGGGGGCCGCAGGGTGGGTTGACGGGGGCGGTGTCCCTGGCTGTCAGGGGGCCGCAGAGTGGATTGATGGGGGCGGTGTCACTGGCTGTCAGGGGGCAGCAGGGGGTAATAATGGGAGTGGTGTCACTGACTGTCATGGGGACGCAGGGTGGATTGATGGGGGCGGTGTCACTGACTGTCATGGGGACGCAGGGTGGATTGATGGGGGCGGTGTCACTGACTGTCATGGGGACGCAGGGTGGATTGATGGGGGCGGTGTCACTGACTGTCATGGGGACGCAGGGTGGATTGATGGGGGCGGTGTCACTGACTGTTAGGGGGACGCAAGGGTGGATTGATGGGGGCGGTGTCACTGACTGTCATGGGGACGCAGGGTGGATTGATGGGGGCGGTGTCACTGACTGTCATGGGGACGCAGGGTGGATTGATGGGGGCGGTGTCACTGACTGTCATGGGGACGCAGGGTGGATTGATGGGGGCCGTGTCACTGACTGTCATGGGGACGCAAGGGTGGATTGATGGGGGCGGTGTCACTGACTGTCATGGGGACGCAGGGTGGATTGATGGGGGCGGTGTCACTGACTGTCATGGGGACGCAGGGTGGATTGATGGGGGCGGTGTCACTGACTGTCATGGGGACGCAAGGGTGGATTGATGGGGGCGGTGTCACTGACTGTCATGGGGACGCAGGGTGGATTGATGGGGGCGGTGTCACTGACTGTTAGGGGGACGCAAGGGTGGATTGATGGGGGCGGTGTCACTGACTGTCATGGGGACGCAGGGTGGATTGATGGGGGCGGTGTCACTGACTGTCATGGGGACGCAGGGTGGATTGATGGGGGCGGTGTCACTGACTGTTAGGGGGACGCAAGGGTGGATTGATGGGGGCGGTGTCACTGACTGTCATGGGGACGCAGGGTGGATTGATGGGGGCGGTGTCACTGACTGTCATGGGGACGCAGGGTGGATTGATGGGGGCGGTGTCACTGACTGTCATGGGGACGCAAGGGTGGATTGATGGGGGCGGTGTCACTGACTGTCATGGGGACGCAGGGTGGATTGATGGGGGCGGTGTCACTGACTGTCATGGGGACGCAGGGCGGATTGATGGGGGCGGTGTCACTGACTGTTAGGGGGAGGCCGGGTGGGTTGTTGGGGGGGGGGGTGTCACTGACTGTCAGGGGACAGCAGGGGGTAATGATGGGAGTGGTGTCACTGGCTGTCAGGGGGACGCAAGGGTGGGTTGGTTGGGGCGGTGTCACTGACTGTCATGGGGACGCAGGTTGGGTAGATAGGGGCGGTGTCACTGACTGTCAGGGTGACGCAGGGTGGGTTTATGAGGGCGGTGTCACTGACTGTCAGGGGGACGCAGGGTGGGTTAATGGAATGGTGTCACTGGCTGTCAGGGGGACGCAGGGTGGGTTGATGGGGGTGGTATCACTGGCTGTCAGGGGGACGCAGGGTGGGTTGATTGAGGTGGTGTCAGTGGCTATTAGGGGGACACAAGTTGGGTTGATAGGGGTGGTGTCACTGGCTGTCAGGGGTACGCAGTGTGGGTTGATAGGGGCGGTGATACTGGCTGTCAGGGGGACGCAAGGTGGGTTGATAGGGGCGGTGTCACTGACTGTCAGGGGGGCGCAGGGTGGGTTGATAGGGGCGGTGTCACTGACTGTCAGGGAGACGCAAGGCGGGTTGATAGGGGCGGTGTCACTGGCTGTCAGGGGGACGCAGGGTGGGTTGATGGGACAAGTGTCACTGGCTGTCAGGGGGACGCAGGGTGGGTTGATGGGGGCGGTGTCACTGGCTGTCAGGCGGACGCAGGGTGAGTTGAAGGGGGCAATGTCACTGGCTGTCAGGCGGACGCAGGGTGGGTTGATGAGGACAGTGTCACTGGCTTCCAAAATGAGGTCCTACCCCTCTTCCTACGGCCGCCTGACGTAAAGTCTAGCGCCCCAGTCACAATGCTCAGAATGTTTGGGTGAGGCACCACTATGGCTCCCCTATGAGTCTCAATTTCTGTGTTCAAACGTCGCGCGCATACAGGTATCTGACATCTTGTCAAAAATAGCTGGCGCGTTGCCAGGGCAATCCTACATGGTTACACTCTAACATCCTCGTTCAGCAGGCATTATATGTTCCAGATATTCGATACTTTACATACATTGGTGCAGTGCCCGCCATGTGTGGCAATGCCCGTCATGTCTGAAAGGGGTCATGCTTTTATTTCCTGAATATCTGTTCACCACTTTGGTGCTTTGAATGCAATGTGTATGATGTAGTCGCGATATGGAGCTAAGCCGCTCTATTATTACCCGCTCCCTAATAAACGATTAGAAAGCTGGCATTCAAATTTAGATATAGATTACACACCTGAAGAGTGAAAAACTTTCCTCCGCCCTCTCAAGGAACTGTGGAGACGAAAAGTAGAAGCTTTCAATATAAGCTGTTACAGAGGATAATCCCCACCAACAAATGTTTATTTAAGTGGGGCATGGTTGAGAGAAATATGTGTCATTTTTGTGAGGCAGAAATAGAAACAATAGAACACTTATTTTGGGATTGCAAGAAGGTTCAGTGTCTATGGACAAATATTTAGGGACAACATTTGGCCATACGTCGATATAACCCCATTACTCGTCAAGACTGTGGTTCTACTCGGAGCAGCCTCCCAACACCTAATTAATCACATTTTTATCATTATTAAACGGTATATTTTTACTGCTAAGTGCAAAAGAGAGTCGCTGAATGTCAAAGCCGCGTTAAGGCAGTTAAAATTTATATATTCACTATAGAATAGCGTCGCATATAATCACCATTAAAGCGGTGCTTATAAAGGGCTTAATAGACAAAATTGAATTACAAATTACATTTGGCTCAGAAATGTTTTGCTCTTTATTTCTCTTGCTCGCAGTGTTGTACTGGGTTTTCCCGTATTGAACCTTTTATGTTGTTACTGTATGTATTTTTGGTGAACTGAGAGGAAAAAAAAATACCCGCTCAGTGTAGCGATTCCCAAGCCTCGTCAACTGTATGAACCCGTGACATCACACGAAATAATTCCCAAGTGACATGGACAGCATCAACTTCGTGTTCCGTCATAAAGGACCCCTTCCACAGTGGAGGGCCAGACATTAAGGTGGTGTCCCGTCATAAAGGACCCCTTCCACACTGGAGGGCCAGACATTAAGGTGGTGTCCCGTCATAAAGGACCCCCTCCACACTGGAGGGCCAGACATTAAGGTGGTGTCCCGTCATAAAGGACCCCCTCCACACTGGAGGGCCAGACATTAGGGTGGTGTCCCGTCATAAAGGACCCCCTCCACACTGGAGGGCCAGACATTAAGGTGGTGTCCCGTCATAAAGGACCCCTTCCACACTGGAGGGCCAGACATTAAGGTGGTGTCCCGTCATAAAGGACCCCTTCCACACTCGAGGGCCAGACATTAAGATGGTGTCCCGTCATAACGGACCCCTTCCACAGTGGAGGGCCAGACATTAAGGTGGTGTCCCGTCATAACGGACTCCCGTCATAACGAACTCCTTCCACACTGGAGGGCCAGACATTAAGGTGGTGTCCCGTCATAACGGACCCCTTCCACACTGGAGGGCCAGACATTAAGGTGGTGTCCCGTCATAACGGACCCCTTCCACACTGGAGGGCCAGACATTAAGGTGGTGTCCCGTCATAACGGACCTCTTCCACACTGGAGGGCCAGACATTAAAGTGGTGTCCCGTCATAACGGACCCCTTCCACACTGGAGGGCCAGACATTAAGGTGGTGTCCCGTCATAACGGACCCCTTCCACAGTGGAGGGCCAGACATTAAGGTGGTGTCCCGTCATAAAGGACCCCTTCCACATTGGAGGGCCAGACATTAAGGTGGTCTCCCGTCATAACGGACTCCTTCCACACTGGAGGGCCAGACATTAAGGTGGTGTCCCGTCATAACGGACCCCTTCCACACTGGAGGGCCAGACATTAAGGTGGTGTCCCGTCATAACGGACCCCTTCCACACTGGCGGCCAGACATTAAGGTGTTGTCCCGTCATAACGGACCCCTTCCACACTGGCGGCCAGACATTAAGGTGTTGTCCCGTCATAACGGACCCCTTCCACACTGGAGGGCCAGACATTAAAGTGGTGTCCCGTCATAACGGTCCCCTTGAACACTGGAGGGCCAGACATTAAGGTTGTGTCCCGTCATAACGGACCCCTTCTACACTGGAGGGCCAGACATTAAAGTGGTGTCCCGTCATAACGGACCCCTTCCACACTGGAGGGCCAGACATTAAAGTGGTGTCCCGTCATAACGGTCCCCTTGAACACTGGAGGGCCAGACATTAAGGTTGTGTCCCGTCATAACGGACCCCTTCTACACTGGAGGGCCAGACATTAAAGTGGTGTCCCGTCATAACGGACCCCTTCCACACTGGAGGGCCAGACATTAAGGTGGTGTCCCGCCATAACGGACCACTTCCACACTGGAGGGCCAGACATTAAGCTGGTGTCCCGTCATAACGGGCCCCTTCCACATTGGAGGGCCAGACATTGAGGTGGTCTCCCGTCATAGCGGACCCCTTCCACACTGGAGGGCCAGACATTAAGGTGGTGTCCCGTCATTACGGACCCCTTCCACACTGGAGGGCCGGACATTAAGGTGGTGTCCCGTCATAACGGACGCCTTCCACACTGGAGGGCCGGACATTAAGGTGGTGTCCCGTCATAACGGACCCCTTCCACACTGGAGGGCCAGACATTAAGGTGGTCTCTCGTCATAACGGACCCCTTCCACACTGGAGGGCCGGACATTAAGGTGGTGTCCCGTCATAACGGACCCCTTCCACACTGGAGGGCCGGACATTAAGGTGGTGTCCCGTCATAACGGACGCCTTCCACACTGGAGGGCCGGACATTAAGGTGGTGTCCCGTCATAACGGACCCCTTCCACACTGGAGGGCCGGACATTAAGGTGGTGTCCCGTCATAATGGACCCCTTTCACACTGGAGGGCCGGACATTAAGGTGGTGTCCCGCCATAACGGACCCCTTCCACATTGGAGGGCCAGACATTAAGACGGTGTAGTGTCATAACGGACCCCTTCCACATTGGAGGGCCAGACATTAAGGTGGTGTCCCGTCATAACGGACCCCTTCTACACTGGAGGGCCAGACATTAAGGTGGTGTCCCGTCATAGCGGACCCCTTCCACACTGGCGGCCAGACATTAAGGTGTTGTCCCGTCATAACGGACCCCTTCCACACTGGAGGGCCAGACATTAAGGTGGTGTCCCGTCATAACGGACCCCTTCTACACTGGAGGGCCAGACATTAAGGTGGTCTCCCGTCATAACGGACCTCTTCCACATTGGAGGGCCAGACATTAAGGTGGTCTCCCGTCATAACGGACCCCTTCCACATTGGAGGGCCAGACATTAAGGTGGTGTCCCGTCATAACGGACCCCTTCTACACTGGAGGGCCAGACATTAAGGTGGTGGCCAGACATAACGGACGCCTTCCACATTGGAGGGCCAGACATTAAGGTGGTGTCCCGTCATAACGGACCCCTTCCACACTTGAGGGCCAGACATTAAGGTGTTGTGCCGGCATAACGGACCCCTTCCACACTGGAGGGCCAGACATTAAGGTGGTGTCCCGTCATAACGGACTCCTTCCACATTGGAGGGCCAGACATTAAGGTGGTGTCCCGTCATAACGGACCCCTTCCACATTGGAGGGCCAGACATTAAGGTGGTGTCCCGTTATAACGGACCCCTTCCGCACTGGAGGGCCAGACATTAAGGTGGTGTCCCGCCATAACGGACGCCTTCCACATTGGAGGGCCAGACATTAAGGTGGTGTCCCGTTATAACGGACCCCTTCCACACTGGAGGGCCAGACATTAAGGTGGTGTCCAGTCATAACGGACCCCTTCCACACTGGAGGGCCAGACATTAAGGTGGTGTCCAGTCATAACGGACCCCTTCCACACTGGAGGGCCAGACATTAAGGTGGTGTCCCGTCATAACGGACCCCTTCCACACTGACGGCCAGACATTAAGGTGTTGTTCCCTCATAGCGGACCCCTTCTACACTTATCTTTATCCTGCGCGAACAAAAACCAATAAATGAACGCTGGACTTGGACTTGGTGAGATCCGAACTCTGCGTCAGCCGAATGGGCCATGATCGCGGCGATAATCAGGCGACACCTGAGATTGCCCAGAGTTTGTTAAGTTGCACTTCCACCTGATTTTGCGGGGTCGGCCCGGTAGCTCAGTGGGCTAGAGCGGTCGCATTGAGTGCTCTGGCCAACTGAGAGCCTAACGGCACGTGGATCGGTGGTTCGAGCCCTGCTTTCGCCATGTATGTACGGTCGCAGGATAATGATCCCATGTCATTCTTCGTAAAAAGTAGGGGGTTACCCCCGGGGACATGGCTCCACTCTCCCTTCCTTCTACCATTGACGCGATATGACCAAAAGTGGTTAAAGCGTCCTGAAAATACAACCAACTAACCGCCTGAGATTGCTCAGTGGCTGTTAAGTTACCCTAGCACCACACATGTCACTGACAACAATGCTGCAATCGATATCAACAAAATTCGCTTAAGTCACTTTATTGCAAGAAACAACCTCTTTCGTTTCCCATAGCTGTGGCTATTGTCTACTGCCTCTTGTTGTCTGGGAGAGTCTGATGAACATCCGGTGTCTATTCCTGGTCATCTGGTCGCCACGGTGACGTCACAAATAGAACACCATAAAGAATTTGTCAGCAAGATAACATGTCACATAATCAGGTGACATGGGCTGTTAGCAAGATGACATATGACGTAAGCTGATCACATGTGACGTCATAAAGATGACGTGTGACGTCATGAGGATGACGTTTGACACCAGAAGGATGGTAATTGTGCTGCCACCTCGCGGCTGACCTACAATTTAGGTCAAAGGTCACGACTTTGCCATCATCTCTGTGTAGAGCAGATGCCCTGCCGTTTCCTTGGTGATGGGGTGAAACAGGATGGTGATCCTGGAAAGAAACGAGCAAGCAGTACGACACCGGTGATCCAGAGAGCAGGTCCCGGACAAAATAATAGTGTGCCTGGCACAGCATAATAAATATAAATGTTAGTCCACAAACCATTATAATAAACTAGCGCTGAGTTATAAACGTGGCTTCACTCTGCCTTTCATTGACATGGTTGATATAAGTAGAACCACATTATAAAAATGACGGGGCTTGGATCACGTGACCTGGATAACGGTGCCTAGACCACGTGACCTGGATAACGGTGCCTAGACCACGTGACCCAGCCCACGTGACCTGGGTCACGTGGTGTACCTGTGAGTCGGCAGCCCGAGGCGGGGCGCCAGGAAGTCGTACAGCGCCTTGCTGTAAGCCGGGTTCCGCTCCGCGTCAAACACACCGATAGACCAGATGTGGACCGAGGCAGTGGCAGCCTCGTTCCCAGCCCGGCACATGCGCACTCCGGTCCGCAACGACACCGTGATGTTCTGCAGGAAGGAAACATGGCGGCGGGTAAGAACGCGGTCCACATATACACGATCACGGGCCAAGTCTCGCGAGACATTGCTGTACTCATCATTGGACGAAACATACGGCAGTCTGTTGGACTGGGTTAGCGCGTTCACAGAGAGCTGTGGATGACCATAGGTTACAAAGGGCTACTATAGGTTCATATGGGCTAATATTGGCTAATATGGGCTAATATGGGCCTCTACAGGTTACTATGGGCTAGTATAGGCTAATATGGGCTATTATAGGTTCCTATGGAACCTCGATCCCGAGACTCTATCCCGAGACTCGATCCCGAGACTCGATCCCGAGACGAGATCCCGAGACTCGACCCCGAGACGATCCCGAGACGATCCCGAGACTCCATCCCGAGACTCGATCCCGAGACTCGATCGTGAGACTCGGTCCCGAGACTCGATCCTGAGACTCGATCCCGAGACTTGATCCCGAGACGCGAGGCGTCGAGTGACCTCACTGACCACAGGTGCTGTGCACGCTGCCGACTCGGCCACCTGGGGACAGGTACCCAGTGCTGGGTGGGAGCCCTGAGGGGCATGGAGGGAAGGAACACGACTCGGCCACCTGGAGACAGGTACCCGGTGCTGGGTGGGAGCGCTGAGGGGCATGGAGGGAAGGAACACGACTCGGCCACCTGGGGACAGGTACCCAGTGCTGAGTGGGAGCGCTGAGGGGCATGGAGGGAAGGAACACGACTCGGCCACCTGGGGACAGGTACCCAATGCTGAGTGGGAGCGCTGAGGGGCATGGAGGGAAGGAACACGACTCGGCCACCTGGAGACAGGTACCCGGTGCTGGGTGGGAGCGCTGAGGGGCATGGAGGGAAGGAACACGACTCGGTCACCTGGGGACAGGTACCCAGTGCTGGGTGGGAGCGCTGAGGGGCATGGAGGGAAGGAACACGACTCGACCACCTGGAGACAGGTACCCAGTGCTGGGTGAGAGCGCTGAGGGGCATGGAGGGAAGGAACACGACTCGGCCACCTGGAGACAGGTACCCAGTGCTGGGTGGGAGCGCTGAGGGACATGGAGGGAAGGAACACGACTCGGCCACCTGGGGACAGGTACCCAGTGCTGGGTGGGAGCGCTGAGGGGCATGGAGGGAAGGAACACGACTCGGCCACCTGGGGACAGGTACCCAGTGCTGGGTGGGAGCGCTGAGGGGCATGGAGGGAAGGAACACGACTCGGCCACCTGGAGACAGGTACCCAGTGCTGGGTGGGAGCGCTGAGGGACATGGAGGGAAGGAACACGACTCGGCCACCTGGGGACAGGTACCCTGTGCTGGGTGGGAGCGCTGAGGGGCATAGAGGGAAGGAACACGACTCGGTCACCTGGGGACAGGTACCCAGTGCTGGGTGGGAGCGCTGAGGGACATGGAAGGAAGGAACACGACTCGGCCACCTGGAGACAGGTACCCAGTGCTGGGTGGGAGCGCTGAGGGACATGGAGGGAAGGAACACGACTCGGCCACCTGGGGACAGGTACCCAGTGCTGGGTGGGAGCGCTGAGGGGCATGGAGGGAAGGAACACGACTCGGCCACCTGGGGACAGGTACCCAGTGCTGGGTGGGAGCGCTGAGGGGCATGGAGGGAAGGAACACGACTCGGCCACCTGGAGTCAGGTACCCAGTGCTGGGTGGGAGCGCTGAAGGGCATGGAGGGAAGGAACACGACTCGGCCGCCTGGGGACAGGTACCCAGTGCTGGGTGGGAGCGCTGAGGGGCATGGAGGGAAGGAACACGACTCGACCACCTGGGGACAGGTACCCAGTGCTGGGTGGGAGCGCTGAGGGACATGGAAGGAAGGAACACGACTCGGCCACCTGGAGACAGGTACCCAGTGCTGGGTGGGAGCGCTGAGGGACATGGAGGGAAGGAACACGACTCGGCCACCTGGGGACAGGTACCCAGTGCTGGGTGGGAGCGCTGAGGGGCATGGAAGGAAGGAACACGACTCGGCCACCTGGAGACAGGTACCCACTGCTGGGTGGGAGCGCTGTGGGGCATGGGGGGAAGGAACACGACTCGGCCACCTGGAGACAGGTACCCAGTGCTGGGTGGGAGCGCTGAGGGACATGGAGGGAAGAAAGACGTCTCGACCACCTGGGGTCAGGTACCCAGCGCTGGGTGGGAGCGCTGAGGGGCATGGAGGGAAGGAACACGACTCGACCACTTGGGAACATTACCCAGTGCTGGGTGGGAGCGCTGAGGGGCATGGAGGGAAGGAACACGACTCGACCACCTGGAGACAGGTACCCAGTGCTGGGTGGGAGCGCTGAGGGACATGGAGGGAAGGAACACGACTCGGCCACCTGGGGACAGGTACCCAGTGCTGGGTGGGAGCGCTGAGGGACATGGAGGGAAGGAACACGACTCGGCCACCTGGGGACAGGTACCCAGTGCTGGGTGGGAGCGCTGAGGGGGATGGAGGGAAGGAACACGACTCGGCCACCCGGGGACAGGTACCCACTGCTGGGTGGGAGCGCTGAGGGGCATGGAGGGAAGGAACACGACTCGGCCACCTGGGGACAGGTACCCAGTGCTGGGTGGGAGCGCTGAGGGACATGGAGGGAAGGAACACGACTCGGCCACCTGGGTACAGGTACCCAGTGCTCGGCCACCTGGGGACAGGTACCCTGTGCTGGGTGGGAGCGCTGAGGGGCATAGAGGGAAGGAACACGACTCGGTCACCTGGGGACAGGTACCCAGTGCTGGGTGGGAGCGCTGAGGGACATGGAGGGAAGGAACACGACTCGGCCACCTGGGTACAGGTACCCAGTGCTGGGTGGGAGCGCTGAGGGACATGGAGGGAAGGAACACGACTCGGCCACCTGGGGACAGGTACCCAGTGCTGGGTGGGAGCGCTGAGGGGCATAGAGGGAAGGAACACGACTCGGTCACCTGGGGACAGGTACCCAGTGCTGGGTGAGAGCGCTGAGGGGCATGGAGAGAAGGAACACGACTCGGCCACCTGGGGACAGGTACCCAGTGCTGTGTGGGAGCGCTGAGGGACATGGAGGGAAGGAACACGACTCGGCCACCTGGGGACAGGTACCCAGTGCTGGGTGGGAGCGCTGAGGGACATGGAGGGAAGGAACACGACTCGGCCACCTGGGGACAGGTACCCAGTGCTGGATAGGAGCGCTGAGGGGCATGGAGGGAAGGAACACGACTCGGCCACCTGGGGACAGGTACCCAGTGCTGGGTGGGAGCGCTGAGGAACATGGAGGGAAGGATCACGACTCGGCCACCTGGGGACAGGTACCCAGTGCTGGGTGTAAGCGCTGAGGGGCATGGAGGGAAGGAACACGACTCGGCCACCTGGGGACAGGTACCCAGTGCTGGGTGGGAGCGCTGAGGGGCATGGAGGGAAGGAACACGACTCGGCCACCTGGGGACAGGTACCCAGTGCTGGGTGGGAGCGCTGAGGGACATGGAGGGAAGGAACACGACTCGGCCACCTGGAGACAGGCACCCAGTGCTGGGTGGGAGCGCTGAGGGACATAGAGGGAAAGAAACGCGACTCGGCCACCTGGGGACAGGTACCCAGTGCTGGGTGGGAGCGCTGAGGGGCATGGAGGGAAGGAACACGACTCGGCCACCTGGAGTCAGGTACCCAGTGCTGGGTGGGAGCGCTGAGGGGCATGGAGGGAAGGAACACGACTCGGTCACCTGGGGACAGGTACCCAGTGCTGGGTGGGAGCGCTGAGGGGCATGGAGGGAAGGAACACGACTCGGCCACCTGGAGACAGGTACCCAGTGCTGGGTGGGAGCGCTGAGGGGCATGGAGGGAAGGAACACGACTCGGTCACCTGGGGACAGGTACCCAGTGCTGGGTGGGGGCGCTGAGGGGCATGGAAGGAAGGAACACGACTCGGCCACCTGGAGACAGGTACCCAGTGCTGGGTGGGAGCGCTGAGGGGCATGGAGGGAAGGAACACGACTCGGTCACCTGGGGACAGGTACCCAGTGCTGGGTGGGAGCGCTGAGGGGCATGGAGGGAAGGAACACGACTCGGCCACCTGGGGACAGGTACCCAGTGCTGGGTGGGAGCGCTGAGGGGCATGGAGGGAAGGAACACGACTCGGTCACCTGGGGACAGGTACCCAGTGCTGGGTGGGAGCGCTGAGGGGCATGGAGGGAAGGAACACGACTCGGCCACCTGGGGACAGGTACCCAGTGCTGGATGGGAGCGCTGAGGGGCATGGAGGGAAGGAACACTACTCGGCCACCTGGGGACAGGTACCCAGTGCTGGGTGGGAGCGCTGAGGGACATGGAGGGAAGGAACACGACTCGGCCACCTGGAGACAGGTACCCAGTGCTGGGTGGGAGCGCTGAGGGGCATGGAGGGAAGGAACACGACTCGGACACCTGGGGACAGGTACCCAGTGCTGGGTGGGAGCGCTGAGGGGCATGGAGGGAAGGAACACGACTCGGCCACCTGGGGACAGGTACCCAGTGCTGGGTGGAAGCGCTGAGGGGCATGGAGGGAAGGAACACGACTCGGCCACCTGGGTACAGGTACCCAGTGCTCGGCCACCTGGGGACAGGTACCCTGTGCTGGGTGGGAGCGCTGAGGGGCATAGAGGGAAGGAACACGACTCGGTCACCTGGGGACAGGTACCCAGTGCTGGGTGGGAGCGCTGAGGGACATGGAGGGAAGGAACACGACTCGGCCACCTGGGTACAGGTACCCAGTGCTGGGTGGGAGCGCTGAGGGACATGGAGGGAAGGAACACGACTCGGCCACCTGGGGACAGGTACCCAGTGCTGGGTGGGAGCGCTGAGGGGCATAGAGGGAAGGAACACGACTCGGTCACCTGGGGACAGGTACCCAGTGCTGGGTGAGAGCGCTGAGGGGCATGGAGGGAAGGAACACGACTCGGCCACCTGGGGACAGGTACCCAGTGCTGTGTGGGAGCGCTGAGGGACATGGAGGGAAGGAACACGACTCGGCCACCTGGGGACAGGTACCCAGTGCTGGGTGGGAGCGCTGAGGGACATGGAGGGAAGGAACACGACTCGGCCACCTGGGGACAGGTACCCAGTGCTGGATAGGAGCGCTGAGGGGCATGGAGGGAAGGAACACGACTCGGCCACCTGGGGACAGGTACCCAGTGCTGGGTGGGAGCGCTGAGGAACATGGAGGGAAGGATCACGACTCGGCCACCTGGGGACAGGTACCCAGTGCTGGGTGTAAGCGCTGAGGGGCATGGAGGGAAGGAACACGACTCGGCCACCTGGGGACAGGTACCCAGTGCTGGGTGGGAGCGCTGAGGGGCATGGAGGGAAGGAACACGACTCGGCCACCTGGGGACAGGTACCCAGTGCTGGGTGGGAGCGCTGAGGGACATGGAGGGAAGGAACACGACTCGGCCACCTGGAGACAGGCACCCAGTGCTGGGTGGGAGCGCTGAGGGACATAGAGGGAAAGAAACGCGACTCGGCCACCTGGGGACAGGTACCCAGTGCTGGGTGGGAGCGCTGAGGGGCATGGAGGGAAGGAACACGACTCGGCCACCTGGAGTCAGGTACCCAGTGCCGGGTGGGAGCGCTGAGGGGCATGGAGGGAAGGAACACGACTCGGTCACCTGGGGACAGGTACCCAGTGCTGGGTGGGAGCGCTGAGGGGCATGGAGGGAAGGAACACGACTCGGCCACCTGGAGACAGGTACCCAGTGCTGGGTGGGAGCGCTGAGGGGCATGGAGGGAAGGAACACGACTCGGTCACCTGGGGACAGGTACCCAGTGCTGGGTGGGGGCGCTGAGGGGCATGGAAGGAAGGAACACGACTCGGCCACCTGGAGACAGGTACCCAGTGCTGGGTGGGAGCGCTGAGGGGCATGGAGGGAAGGAACACGACTCGGTCACCTGGGGACAGGTACCCAGTGCTGGGTGGGAGCGCTGAGGGGCATGGAGGGAAGGAACACGACTCGGCCACCTGGGGACAGGTACCCAGTGCTGGGTGGGAGCGCTGAGGGGCATGGAGGGAAGGAACACGACTCGGTCACCTGGGGACAGGTACCCAGTGCTGGGTGGGAGCGCTGAGGGGCATGGAGGGAAGGAACACGACTCGGCCACCTGGGGACAGGTACCCAGTGCTGGATGGGAGCGCTGAGGGGCATGGAGGGAAGGAACACTACTCGGCCACCTGGGGACAGGTACCCAGTGCTGGGTGGGAGCGCTGAGGGACATGGAGGGAAGGAACACGACTCGGCCACCTGGAGACAGGTACCCAGTGCTGGGTGGGAGCGCTGAGGGGCATGGAGGGAAGGAACACGACTCGGACACCTGGGGACAGGTACCCAGTGCTGGGTGGGAGCGCTGAGGGGCATGGAGGGAAGGAACACGACTCGGCCACCTGGGGACAGGTACCCAGTGCTGGGTGGAAGCGCTGAGGGGCATGGAGGGAAGGAACACGACTCGGCCACCTGGTGACAGGTACCCAGTGCTGGGTGGGAGCGCTGAGGGACATGGAGGGAAGGAACACGACTCGGCCACCTGGTGACAGGTACCCAGTGCTGGGTGGGAGCGCTGAGGGACATGGAGGGAAGGAACACGACTCGGCCACCTGGCGACAGGTACCCAATGCTGGGTGGGAGCGCTGAGGGGCATGGAGGGAAGGAACACGACTCGGCCACCTGGGGACAGGTACCCAGTGCTGGGTGGGAGCGCTGAGGGACATGGAGGGAAGAAAGACGTCTCGACCACCTGGGGTCAGGTACCCAGCGCTGGGTGGGAGCGCTGAGGGGCATGGAGGGAAGGAACACGACTCGACCACTTGGGAACATTACCCAGTGTTGGGTGGGAGCGCTGAGGGGAATGGAGGGAAGGAACACGACTCGACCACCTGGAGACAGGTACCCAGTGCTTGGTGGGAGCGCTGAGGGACATGGAGGGAAGGAACACGACTCGGCCACCTGGGGACAGGTACCCAGTGCTGGGTGGGAGCGCTGAGGGACATGGAGGGAAGGAACACGACTCGGCCACCTGGGGACAGGTACCCAGTGCTGGGTGGGAGCGCTGAGGGGGATGGAGGGAAGGAACACGACTCGGCCACCCGGGGACAGGTACTCACTGCTGGGTGGGAGCGCTGAGGGGCATGGAGGGAAGGAACACGACTCGGCCACCTGGGGACAGGTACCCAGTGCTGGGTGGGAGCGCTGAGGGACATGGAGGGAAGGAACACGACTCGGCCACCTGGGTACAGGTACCCAGTGCTCGGCCACCTGGGGACAGGTACCCTGTGCTGGGTGGGAGCGCTGAGGGGCATAGAGGGAAGGAACACGACTCGGTCACCTGGGGACAGGTACCCAGTGCTGGGTGGGAGCGCTGAGGGACATGGAGGGAAGGAACACGACTCGGCCACCTGGGTACAGGTACCCAGTGCTGGGTGGGAGCGCTGAGGGACATGGAGGGAAGGAACACGACTCGGCCACCTGGGGACAGGTACCCAGTGCTGGGTGGGAGCGCTGAGGGGCATAGAGGGAAGGAACACGACTCGGTCACCTGGGGACAGGTACCCAGTGCTGGGTGAGAGCGCTGAGGGGCATGGAGGGAAGGAACACGACTCGGCCACCTGGGGACAGGTACCCAGTGCTGTGTGGGAGCGCTGAGGGACATGGAGGGAAGGAACACGACTCGGCCACCTGGGGACAGGTACCCAGTGCTGGGTGGGAGCGCTGAGGGACATGGAGGGAAGGAACACGACTCGGCCACCTGGGGACAGGTACCCAGTGCTGGATAGGAGCGCTGAGGGGCATGGAGGGAAGGAACACGACTCGGCCACCTGGGGACAGGTACCCAGTGCTGGGTGGGAGCGCTGAGGAACATGGAGGGAAGGATCACGACTCGGCCACCTGGGGACAGGTACCCAGTGCTGGGTGTAAGCGCTGAGGGGCATGGAGGGAAGGAACACGACTCGGCCACCTGGGGACAGGTACCCAGTGCTGGGTGGGAGCGCTGAGGGACATGGAGGGAAGGAACACGACTCGGCCACCTGGAGACAGGCACCCAGTGCTGGGTGGGAGCGCTGAGGGACATAGAGGGAAAGAAACGCGACTCGGCCACCTGGGGACAGGTACCCAGTGCTGGGTGGGAGCGCTGAGGGGCATGGAGGGAAGGAACACGACTCGGCCACCTGGAGTCAGGTACCCAGTGCTGGGTGGGAGCGCTGAGGGGCATGGAGGGAAGGAACACGACTCGGTCACCTGGGGACAGGTACCCAGTGCTGGGTGGGAGCGCTGAGGGGCATGGAGGGAAGGAACACGACTCGGCCACCTGGAGACAGGTACCCAGTGCTGGGTGGGAGCGCTGAGGGGCATGGAGGGAAGGAACACGACTCGGTCACCTGGGGACAGGTACCCAGTGCTGGGTGGGGGCGCTGAGGGGCATGGAAGGAAGGAACACGACTCGGCCACCTGGAGACAGGTACCCAGTGCTGGGTGGGAGCGCTGAGGGGCATGGAGGGAAGGAACACGACTCGGTCACCTGGCGACAGGTACCCAGTGCTGGGTGGGAGCGCTGAGGGGCATGGAGGGAAGGAACACGACTCGGCCACCTGGGGACAGGTACCCAGTGCTGGGTGGGAGCGCTGAGGGGCATGGAGGGAAGGAACACGACTCGGTCACCTGGGGACAGGTACCCAGTGCTGGGTGGGAGCGCTGAGGGGCATGGAGGGAAGGAACACGACTCGGCCACCTGGGGACAGGTACCCAGTGCTGGATGGGAGCGCTGAGGGGCATGGAGGGAAGGAACACTACTCGGCCACCTGGGGACAGGTACCCAGTGCTGGGTGGGAGCGCTGAGGGACATGGAGGGAAGGAACACGACTCGGCCACCTGGAGACAGGTACCCAGTGCTGGGTGGGAGCGCTGAGGGGCATGGAGGGAAGGAACACGACTCGGACACCTGGGGACAGGTACCCAGTGCTGGGTGGGAGCGCTGAGGGGCATGGAGGGAAGGAACACGACTCGGCCACCTGGGGACAGGTACCCAGTGCTGGGTGGAAGCGCTGAGGGGCATGGAGGGAAGGAACACGACTCGGCCACCTGGGTACAGGTACCCAGTGCTCGGCCACCTGGGGACAGGTACCCTGTGCTGGGTGGGAGCGCTGAGGGGCATAGAGGGAAGGAACACGACTCGGTCACCTGGGGACAGGTACCCAGTGCTGGGTGGGAGCGCTGAGGGACATGGAGGGAAGGAACACGACTCGGCCACCTGGGTACAGGTACCCAGTGCTGGGTGGGAGCGCTGAGGGACATGGAGGGAAGGAACACGACTCGGCCACCTGGGGACAGGTACCCAGTGCTGGGTGGGAGCGCTGAGGGGCATAGAGGGAAGGAACACGACTCGGTCACCTGGGGACAGGTACCCAGTGCTGGGTGAGAGCGCTGAGGGGCATGGAGGGAAGGAACACGACTCGGCCACCTGGGGACAGGTACCCAGTGCTGTGTGGGAGCGCTGAGGGACATGGAGGGAAGGAACACGACTCGGCCACCTGGGGACAGGTACCCAGTGCTGGGTGGGAGCGCTGAGGGACATGGAGGGAAGGAACACGACTCGGCCACCTGGGGACAGGTAACCAGTGCTGGATAGGAGCGCTGAGGGGCATGGAGGGAAGGAACACGACTCGGCCACCTGGGGACAGGTACCCAGTGCTGGGTGGGAGCGCTGAGGAACATGGAGGGAAGGATCACGACTCGGCCACCTGGGGACAGGTACCCAGTGCTGGGTGTAAGCGCTGAGGGGCATGGAGGGAAGGAACACGACTCGGCCACCTGGGGACAGGTACCCAGTGCTGGGTGGGAGCGCTGAGGGGCATGGAGGGAAGGAACACGACTCGGCCACCTGGGGACAGGTACCCAGTGCTGGGTGGGAGCGCTGAGGGACATGGAGGGAAGGAACACGACTCGGCCACCTGGAGACAGGCACCCAGTGCTGGGTGGGAGCGCTGAGGGACATAGAGGGAAAGAAACGCGACTCGGCCACCTGGGGACAGGTACCCAGTGCTGGGTGGGAGCGCTGAGGGGCATGGAGGGAAGGAACACGACTCGGCCACCTGGAGTCAGGTACCCAGTGCTGGGTGGGAGCGCTGAGGGGCATGGAGGGAAGGAACACGACTCGGTCACCTGGGGACAGGTACCCAGTGCTGGGTGGGAGCGCTGAGGGGCATGGAGGGAAGGAACACGACTCGGCCACCTGGAGACAGGTACCCAGTGCTGGGTGGGAGCGCTGAGGGGCATGGAGGGAAGGAACACGACTCGGTCACCTGGGGACAGGTACCCAGTGCTGGGTGGGGGCGCTGAGGGGCATGGAAGGAAGGAACACGACTCGGCCACCTGGAGACAGGTACCCAGTGCTGGGTGGGAGCGCTGAGGGGCATGGAGGGAAGGAACACGACTCGGTCACCTGGGGACAGGTACCCAGTGCTGGGTGGGAGCGCTGAGGGGCATGGAGGGAAGGAACACGACTCGGCCACCTGGGGACAGGTACCCAGTGCTGGGTGGGAGCGCTGAGGGGCATGGAGGGAAGGAACACGACTCGGTCACCTGGGGACAGGTACCCAGTGCTGGGTGGGAGCGCTGAGGGGCATGGAGGGAAGGAACACGACTCGGCCACCTGGGGACAGGTACCCAGTGCTGGATGGGAGCGCTGAGGGGCATGGAGGGAAGGAACACTACTCGGCCACCTGGGGACAGGTACCCAGTGCTGGGTGGGAGCGCTGAGGGACATGGAGGGAAGGAACACGACTCGGCCACCTGGAGACAGGTACCCAGTGCTGGGTGGGAGCGCTGAGGGGCATGGAGGGAAGGAACACGACTCGGACACCTGGGGACAGGTACCCAGTGCTGGGTGGGAGCGCTGAGGGGCATGGAGGGAAGGAACACGACTCGGCCACCTGGGGACAGGTACCCAGTGCTGGGTGGAAGCGCTGAGGGGCATGGAGGGAAGGAACACGACTCGGCCACCTGGTGACAGGTACCCAGTGCTGGGTGGGAGCGCTGAGGGACATGGAGGGAAGGAACACGACTCGGCCACCTGGTGACAGGTACCCAGTGCTGGGTGGGAGCGCTGAGGGACATGGAGGGAAGGAACACGACTCGGCCACCTGGCGACAGGTACCCAATGCTGGGTGGGAGCGCTGAGGGGCATGGAGGGAAGGAACACGACTCGGCCACCTGGGGACAGGTACCCAGTGCTGGGTGGGAGCGCTGAGGGACATGGAGGGAAGAAAGACGTCTCGACCACCTGGGGTCAGGTACCCAGCGCTGGGTGGGAGCGCTGAGGGGCATGGAGGGAAGGAACACGACTCGACCACTTGGGAACATTACCCAGTGTTGGGTGGGAGCGCTGAGGGGAATGGAGGGAAGGAACACGACTCGACCACCTGGAGACAGGTACCCAGTGCTTGGTGGGAGCGCTGAGGGACATGGAGGGAAGGAACACGACTCGGCCACCTGGGGACAGGTACCCAGTGCTGGGTGGGAGCGCTGAGGGACATGGAGGGAAGGAACACGACTCGGCCACCTGGGGACAGGTACCCAGTGCTGGGTGGGAGCGCTGAGGGGGATGGAGGGAAGGAACACGACTCGGCCACCCGGGGACAGGTACCCACTGCTGGGTGGGAGCGCTGAGGGGCATGGAGGGAAGGAACACGACTCGGCCACCTGGGGACAGGTACCCAGTGCTGGGTGGGAGCGCTGAGGGACATGGAGGGAAGGAACACGACTCGGCCACCTGGGTACAGGTACCCAGTGCTCGGCCACCTGGGGACAGGTACCCTGTGCTGGGTGGGAGCGCTGAGGGGCATAGAGGGAAGGAACACGACTCGGTCACCTGGGGACAGGTACCCAGTGCTGGGTGGGAGCGCTGAGGGACATGGAGGGAAGGAACACGACTCGGCCACCTGGGTACAGGTACCCAGTGCTGGGAGGGAGCGCTGAGGGACATGGAGGGAAGGAACACGACTCGGCCACCTGGGGACAGGTACCCTGTGCTGGGTGGGAGCGCTGAGGGGCATAGAGGGAAGGAACACGACTCGGTCACCTGGGGACAGGTACCCAGTGCTGGGTGAGAGCGCTGAGGGGCATGGAGGGAAGGAACACGACTCGGCCACCTGGGGACAGGTACCCAGTGCTGTGTGGGAGCGCTGAGGGACATGGAGGGAAGGAACACGACTCGGCCACCTGGGGACAGGTACCCAGTGCTGGGTGGGAGCGCTGAGGGACATGGAGGGAAGGAACACGACTCGGCCACCTGGGGACAGGTACCCAGTGCTGGATAGGAGCGCTGAGGGGCATGGAGGGAAGGAACACGACTCGGCCACCTGGGGACAGGTACCCAGTGCTGGGTGGGAGCGCTGAGGAACATGGAGGGAAGGATCACGACTCGGCCACCTGGGGACAGGTACCCAGTGCTGGGTGTAAGCGCTGAGGGGCATGGAGGGAAGGAACACGACTCGGCCACCTGGGGACAGGTACCCAGTGCTGGGTGGGAGCGCTGAGGGGCATGGAGGGAAGGAACACGACTCGGCCACCTGGGGACGGGTACCCAGTGCTGGGTGGGAGCGCTGAGGGACATGGAGGGAAGGAACACGACTCGGCCACCTGGAGACAGGCACCCAGTGCTGGGTGGGAGCGCTGAGGGACATAGAGGGAAAGAAACGCGACTCGGCCACCTGGGGACAGGTACCCAGTGCTGGGTGGGAGCGCTGAGGGGCATGGAGGGAAGGAACACGACTCGGCCACCTGGAGTCAGGTACCCAGTGCTGGGTGGGAGCGCTGAGGGGCATGGAGGGAAGGAACACGACTCGGCCACCTGGAGTCAGGTACCCAGTGCTGGGTGGGAGCGCTGAGGGGCATGGAGGGAAGGAACACGACTCGGTCACCTGGGGACAGGTACCCAGTGCTGGGTGGGAGCGCTGAGGGGCATGGAGGGAAGGAACACGACTCGGCCACCTGGGGACAGGTACCCAGTGCTGGGTGGGAGCGCTGAGGGGCATGGAGGGAAGGAACACGACTCGGTCACCTGGGGACAGGTACCCAGTGCTGGGTGGGGGCGCTGAGGGGCATGGAAGGAAGGAACACGACTCGGCCACCTGGAGACAGGTACCCAGTGCTGGGTGGGAGCGCTGAGGGGCATGGAGGGAAGGAACACGACTCGGTCACCTGGGGACAGGTACCCAGTGCTGGGTGGGAGCGCTGAGGGGCATGGAGGGAAGGAACACGACTCGACCACCTGGGGACAGGTACCCAGTGCTGGGTGGGAGCGCTGAGGGGCATGGAGGGAAGGAACACGACTCGGTCACCTGGGGACAGGTACCCAGTGCTGGGTGGGAGCGCTGAGGGGCATGGCGGGAAGGAACACGACTCGGCCACCTGGGGACAGGTACCCAGTGCTGGATGGGAGCGCTGAGGGGCATGGAGGGAAGGAACACTACTCGGCCACCTGGGGACAGGTACCCAGTGCTGGGTGGGAGCGCTGAGGGACATGGAGGGAAGGAACACGACTCGGCCACCTGGAGACAGGTACCCAGTGCTGGGTGGGAGCGCTGAGGGGCATGGAGGGAAGGAACACGACTCGGACACCTGGGGACAGGTACCCAGTGCTGGGTGGGAGCGCTGAGGGGCATGGAGGGAAGGAACACGACTCGGCCACCTGGGGACAGGTACCCAGTGCTGGGTGGAAGCGCTGAGGGGCATGGAGGGAAGGAACACGACTCGGCCACCTGGTGACAGGTACCCAGTGCTGGGTGGGAGCGCTGAGGGACATGGAGGGAAGGAACACGACTCGGCCACCTGGTGACAGGTACCCAGTGCTGGGTGGGAGCGCTGAGGGACATGGAGGGAAGGAACACGACTCGGCCACCTGGCGACAGGTACCCAATGCTGGGTGGGAGCGCTGAGGGGCATGGAGGGAAGGAACACGACTCGGCCACCTGGGGACAGGTACCCAGTGCTGGGTGGGAGCGCTGAGGGGCATGGAGGGAAGGAACACGACTCGACCACCTGGAGACAGGTACCCAGTGCTGGGTGAGAGCGCTGAGGGGCATGGAGGGAAGGAACACGACTCGGCCACCTGGGGACGGGTACCCAGTGCTGGGTGGGAGCGCTGAGGGACATGGAGGGAAGGAACACGACTCGGCCACCTGGAGACAGGCACCCAGTGCTGGGTGGGAGCGCTGAGGGACATAGAGGGAAAGAAACGCGACTCGGCCACCTGGGGACAGGTACCCAGTGCTGGGTGGGAGCGCTGAGGGGCATGGAGGGAAGGAACACGACTCGGCCACCTGGAGTCAGGTACCCAGTGCTGGGTGGGAGCGCTGAGGGGCATGGAGGGAAGGAACACGACTCGGCCACCTGGAGTCAGGTACCCAGTGCTGGGTGGGAGCGCTGAGGGGCATGGAGGGAAGGAACACGACTCGGTCACCTGGGGACAGGTACCCAGTGCTGGGTGGGAGCGCTGAGGGGCATGGAGGGAAGGAACACGACTCGGCCACCTGGGGACAGGTACCCAGTGCTGGGTGGGAGCGCTGAGGGGCATGGAGGGAAGGAACACGACTCGGTCACCTGGGGACAGGTACCCAGTGCTGGGTGGGGGCGCTGAGGGGCATGGAAGGAAGGAACACGACTCGGCCACCTGGAGACAGGTACCCAGTGCTGGGTGGGAGCGCTGAGGGGCATGGAGGGAAGGAACACGACTCGGTCACCTGGGGACAGGTACCCAGTGCTGGGTGGGAGCGCTGAGGGGCATGGAGGGAAGGAACACGACTCGGCCACCTGGGGACAGGTACCCAGTGCTGGGTGGGAGCGCTGAGGGGCATGGAGGGAAGGAACACGACTCGGTCACCTGGGGACAGGTACCCAGTGCTGGGTGGGAGCGCTGAGGGGCATGGCGGGAAGGAACACGACTCGGCCACCTGGGGACAGGTACCCAGTGCTGGATGGGAGCGCTGAGGGGCATGGAGGGAAGAAACACTACTCGGCCACCTGGGGACAGGTACCCAGTGCTGGGTGGGAGCGCTGAGGGACATGGAGGGAAGGAACACGACTCGGCCACCTGGAGACAGGTACCCAGTGCTGGGTGGGAGCGCTGAGGGGCATGGAGGGAAGGAACACGACTCGGTCACCTGGGGACAGGTACCCAGTGCTGGGTGGGAGCGCTGAGGGGCATGGAGGGAAGGAACACGACTCGGCCACCTGGGGACAGGTACCCAGTGCTGGGTGGAAGCGCTGAGGGGCATGGAGGGAAGGAACACGACTCGGCCACCTGGTGACAGGTACCCAGTGCTGGGTGGGAGCGCTGAGGGACATGGAGGGAAGGAACACGACTCGGCCACCTGGTGACAGGTACCCAGTGCTGGGTGGGAGCGCTGAGGGACATGGAGGGAAGGAACACGACTCGGCCACCTGGCGACAGGTACCCAATGCTGGGTGGGAGCGCTGAGGGGCATGGAGGGAAGGAACACGACTCGGCCACCTGGGGACAGGTACCCAGTGCTGGGTGGGAGCGCTGAGGGGCATGGAGGGAAGGAACACGACTCGACCACCTGGAGACAGGTACCCAGTGCTGGGTGAGAGCGCTGAGGGGCATGGAGGGAAGGAACACGACTCGGCCACCTGGAGACAGGTACCCAGTGCTGGGTGGGAGCGCTGAGGGACATGGAGGGAAGGAACACGACTCGGCCACCTGGGGACAGGTACCCAGTGCTGGGTGGGAGCGCTGAGGGGCATGGAGGGAAGGAACACGACTCGGCCACCTGGGGACAGGTACCCAGTGCTGGGTGGGAGCGCTGAGGGGCATGGAGGGAAGGAACACGACTCGGCCACCTGGAGACAGGTACCCAGTGCTGGGTGGGAGCGCTGAGGGACATGGAGGGAAGGAACACGACTCGGCCACCTGGGGACAGGTACCCTGTGCTGGGTGGGAGCGCTGAGGGGCATAGAGGGAAGGAACACGACTCGGTCACCTGGGGACAGGTACCCAGTGCTGGGTGGGAGCGCTGAGGGACATGGAAGGAAGGAACACGACTCGGCCACCTGGAGACAGGTACCCAGTGCTGGGTGGGAGCGCTGAGGGACATGGAGGGAAGGAACACGACTCGGCCACCTGGGGACAGGTACCCAGTGCTGGGTGGGAGCGCTGAGGGGCATGGAGGGAAGGAACACGACTCGGCCACCTGGGGACAGGTACCCAGTGCTGGGTGGGAGCGCTGAGGGGCATGGAGGGAAGGAACACGACTCGGCCACCTGGAGTCAGGTACCCAGTGCTGGGTGGGAGCGCTGAGGGACATGGAGGGAAGGAACACGACTCGGCCACCTGGAGACAGGTACCCAGTGCTGGGTGGGAGCGCTGAGGGACATGGAGGGAAGGAACACGACTCGACCACTTGGGGACAGGTACCCAGTGCTGGGTGGGAGCGCTGAGGGACATGGAGCGAAGGAACACGACTCGGCCACCTGGAGACAGGTACCCAGTGCTGGGTGGGAGCGCTGAGGGACATGGAGGGAAGGAACACGACTCGGCCACCTGGGGACAGGTACCCAGTGCTGGGTGGGAGCGCTGAGGGGCATGGAAGGAAGGAACACGACTCGGCCACCTGGAGACAGGTACCCACTGCTGGGTGGGAGCGCTGTGGGGCATGGGGGGAAGGAACACGACTCGGCCACCTGGAGACAGGTACCCAGTGCTGGGTGGGAGCGCTGAGGGACATGGAGGGAAGAAAGACGTCTCGACCACCTGGGGTCAGGTACCCAGCGCTGGGTGGGAGCGCTGAGGGGCATGGAGGGAAGGAACACGACTCGGCCACCTGGAGACAGGTACCCAGTGCTGGGTGGGAGCGCTGAGGGACATGGAGGGAAGGAACACGACTCGGCCACCTGGGGACAGGTACCCTGTGCTGGGTGGGAGCGCTGAGGGGCATGGAGGGAAGGAACACGACTCGGCCACCTGGGTACAGGTACCCAGTGCTCGGCCACCTGGGGACAGGTACCCTGTGCTGGGTGGGAGCGCTGAGGGGCATAGAGGGAAGGAACACGACTCGGTCACCTGGGGACAGGTACCCAGTGCTGGGTGGGAGCGCTGAGGGACATGGAGGGAAGGAACACGACTCGGCCACCTGGGTACAGGTACCCAGTGCTGGGTGGGAGCGCTGAGGGACATGGAGGGAAGGAACACGACTCGGCCATCTGGGGACAGGTACCCTGTGCTGGGTGGGAGCGCAGAGGGGCATAGAGGGAAGGAACACGACTCGGTCACCTGGGGACAGGTACCCAGTGCTGGGTGAGAGCGCTGAGGGGCATGGAGGGAAGGAACACGACTCGGCCACCTGGGGACAGGTACCCAGTGCTGGGTGGGAGCGCTGAGGGACATGGAGGGAAGGAACACGACTCGGCCACCTGGGGACAGGTACCCAGTGCTGGGTGGGAGCGCTGAGGGACATGGAGGGAAGGAACACGACTCGGCCACCTGGGGACAGGTACCCAGTGCTGGATAAGAGCGCTGAGGGGCATGGAGGGAAGGAACACGACTCGGCCACCTGGGGACAGGTACCCAGTGCTGGGTGGGAGCGCTGAGGAACATGGAGGGAAGGATCACGACTCGGCCACCTGGGGACAGGTACCCAGTGCTGGGTGTAAGCGCTGAGGGGCATGGAGGGAAGGAACACGACTCGGCCACCTGGGGACAGGTACCCAGTGCTGGGTGGGAGCCCTGAGGGGCATGGAGGGAAGGAACACGACTCGGCCACCTGGGGACAGGTACCCAGTGCTGGGTGGGAGCGCTGAGGGACATGGAGGGAAGGAACACGACTCGGCCACCTGGAGACAGGCACCCAGTGCTGGGTGGGAGCGCTGAGGGACATAGAGGGAAAGAAACGCGACTCGGCCACCTGGGGACAGGTACCCAGTGCTGGGTGGGAGCGCTGAGGGGCATGGAGAGAAGGAACACGACTCGGCCACCTGGAGTCAGGTACCCAGTGCTGGGTGGGAGCGCTGAGGGGCATGGAGGGAAGGAACACGACTCGGCCACCTGGAGTCAGGTACCCAGTGCTGGTTGGGAGCGCTGAGGGGCATGGAGGGAAGGAACACGACTCGGTCACCTGGGGACAGGTACCCAGTGCTGGGTGGGAGCGCTGAGGGGCATGGAGGGAAGGAACACGACTCGGCCACCTGGGGACAGGTACCCAGTGCTGGGTGGGAGCGCTGAGGGGCATGGAGGGAAGGAACACGACTCGGTCACCTGGGGACAGGTACCCAGTGCTGGGTGGGGGCGCTGAGGGGCATGGAAGGAAGGAACACGACTCGGCCACCTGGAGACAGGTACCCAGTGCTGGGTGGGAGCGCTGAGGGGCATGGAGGGAAGGAACACGACTCGGTCACCTGGGGACAGGTACCCAGTGCTGGGTGGGAGCGCTGAGGGGCATGGAGGGAAGGAACACGACTCGGCCACCTGGGGACAGGTACCCAGTGCTGGGTGGGAGCGCTGAGGGGCATGGAGGGAAGGAACACGACTCGGTCACCTGGGGACAGGTACCCAGTGCTGGGTGGGAGCGCTGAGGGGCATGGAGGGAAGGAACACGACTCGGCCACCTGGGGACAGGTACCCAGTGCTGGATGGGAGCGCTGAGGGGCATGGAGGGAAGGAACACTACTCGGCCACCTGGGGACAGGTACCCAGTGCTGGGTGGGAGCGCTGAGGGACATGGAGGGAAGGAACACGACTCGGCCACCTGGAGACAGGTACCCAGTGCTGGGTGGGAGCGCTGAGGGGCATGGAGGGAAGGAACACGACTCGGACACCTGGGGACAGGTACCCAGTGCTGGGAGGGAGCGCTGAGGGACATGGAGGGAAGGAACACGACTCGGCCACCTGGAGACAGGTACCCAGTGCCGGGTGGGAGCGCTGAGGGACATGGAGGGAAGGAACACGACTCGGCCAC
This sequence comes from Arenicola marina, assembly GCA_964019135.1. Taxonomy (NCBI): domain Eukaryota; kingdom Metazoa; phylum Annelida; class Polychaeta; family Arenicolidae; genus Arenicola; species Arenicola marina. Next base: position 41,018,555 of record OZ025258.1, read on the forward strand.
CTGGGGACATGTACCCAGTGCTGGGTGGGTGGGCTGAGGGACATGGAGGGAAGGAACACGACTCGGCCACCTGGGGACAGGTACCCAGTGCTGGTTGGGAGCGCTGAGGGACATGGAGGGAAGGAACACGACTCGGTCACCTGGGGACAGGTACCCAGTGCTGGGTGGGAGCGCTGAGGGGCATGGGGGGAAGGAACACGACTCGGCCACCTGGAGAAGGGTACCCAGTGCTGGGTGAGAGCGCTGAGGGGCATGGAGGGAAGGAACACGACTCCGTCACCTGGGGACAGGTACCCAGTGCTGGGTGGGAGCGCTGAGGGACATGGAAGGAAGGAACACGACTCGGCCACCTGGGGACAGGCACCCAGTGCTGGGTGGGAGCGCTGAGGGACATGGAGGGAAGGAACACGACTCGGCCACCTGGGGACAGGTACCCAATGCTGGGTGGGAGCGCTGAGGGACATGGAGGGAAGGAACACGACTCGGCCACCTGGGGACAGGTACCCAGTGCTGGGTGGGAGCGCTGAGGGGCATGGAGGGAAGGAACACGACTCGGCCACCTGGGGACAGGTACCCAGTGCTGGGTGGGAGCGCTGAGGGACATGGAGGGAAGGAACACGACTCGGTCACCTGGGGACAGGTACCCAGTGCTGGGTGGGAGCGCTGAGGGACATGGAGGGAAGGAACACGACTCGGCCACCTGGAGACAGGTACCCAGTGCTGGGTGGGAGCGCTGAGGGACATGGAGGGAAGGAACACGACTCGGTCACCTGGGGACAGGTACCCAGTGCTGGGTGGGAGCGCTGAGGGACATGAAGGGAAGGAACACGACTCGGCCACCTGGGGACAGGTACCCAATGCTGGGTGGGAGCGCTGAGGGGCATGGAGGGAAGGAACACGACTCGGCCACCTGGAGACAGGTACCCAATGCTGGGTGGGAGCGCTGAGGGACATGGAGGGAAGGAACACGACTCGGCCACCTGGAGACAGGTACCCAGTGCTGGGTGAGTTCGCTGAGGGGCATGGAGGGAAGGAACACGACTCGGCCACCTGGGGACAGGTACCCAGTGCTGGGTGGGAGCGCTGAGGGACATGGAGGGAAGGAACACGACTCGGTCACCTGGGGACAGGTACCCAGTGCTGGGTGGGAGCGCTGAGGGACATGGAGGGAAGGAACACGACTCGGCCACCTGGAGACAGGTACCCAGTGCTGGGTGGGAGCGCTGAGGGACATGGAGGGAAGGAACACGACTCGGCCACCTGGAGACAGGTACCCAGTGCTGGGTGAGAGCGCTGAGGGGCATGGAGGGAAGGAACACGACTCGGCCACCTGGGGACAGGTACCCAGTGCTGGGTGGGAGCGCTGAGGGGCATGGAGGGAAGGAACACGACTCGGTCACCTGGGGACAGGTACCCAGTGCTGGGTGGGAGCGCTGAGGGGCATGGAGGGAAGGAACACGACTCGGCCACCTGGAGACAGGCACCCAGTGCTGGGTGGGAGCGCTGAGGGGCATGGAGGGAAGGAACACGACTCGGCCACCTGGGGACAGGTACCCAGTGCTGGGAGGGAGCGCTGAGGGACATGGAGGGAAGGAACACGACTCGGCCACCTGGAGACAGGTACCCAGTGCTGGGTGGGAGCGCTGAGGGACATAGAGGGAAAGAAACGCGACTCGGCCACCTGGGGACAGGTACCCAGTGCTGGGTGGGAGCGCTGAGGGGCATGGAGGGAAGGAACACGACTCGGCCACCTGGGGACAGGTACCCAGTGCTGGGTGGGAGCGCTGAGGGGCATAGAGGGAAGGAACACGACTCGGCCACCTGGGGACAGGTATCCAGTGCTGGGTGGGAGCGCTGAGGGGCATGGAGGGAAGGAACACGACTCGGCCGCCTGGGGACAGGTACCCAGTGCTGGGTGGGAGCGCTGAGGGACATGGAGGGAAGGAACACGACTCGACCACCTGGAGACAGGTACCCAGTGCTGGGTGGGAGCGCTCAGGGGCATGGAGGGAAGGAACCCGACTCGACCACCTGGAGACAGGTACCCAGTGCTGGGTGGGAGCGCTGAGGGACATGGAGGGAAGGAACACGACTCGGCCACCTGGAGACAGGTACCCAGTGCTGGGTGGGAGCGCTGAGGGACATGGAGGGAAGGAACACGACTCGGCCACCTGGGGACAGGTACCCAGTGCTGGGTGGGAGCGCTGAGGGGCATGGAGGGAAGGAACACGACTCGGCCACCTGGGGACAGGTACCCAGTGCTGGGTGGGAGCGCTGAGGGGCATGGAGGGAAGGAACACGACTCGGCCACCTGGAGACAGGTACCCAGTGCTGGGTGGGAGCGCTGAGGGACATGGAGGGAAGGAACACGACTCGGCCACCTGGGGACAGGTACCCTGTGCTGGGTGGGAGCGCTGAGGGGCATAGAGGGAAGGAACACGACTCGGTCACCTGGGGACAGGTACCCAGTGCTGGGTGGGAGCGCTGAGGGACATGGAAGGAAGGAACACGACTCGGCCACCTGGAGACAGGTACCCAGTGCTGGGTGGGAGCGCTGAGGGACATGGAGGGAAGGAACACGACTCGGCCACCTGGGGACAGGTACCCAGTGCTGGGTGGGAGCGCTGAGGGGCATGGAGGGAAGGAACACGACTCGGCCACCTGGGGACAGGTACCCAGTGCTGGGTGGGAGCGCTGAGGGGCATGGAGGGAAGGAACACGACTCGGCCACCTGGAGTCAGGTACCCAGTGCTGGGTGGGAGCGCTGAGGGACATGGAGGGAAGGAACACGACTCGGCCACCTGGAGACAGGTACCCAGTGCTGGGTGGGAGCGCTGAGGGACATGGAGGGAAGGAACACGACTCGACCACTTGGGGACAGGTACCCAGTGCTGGGTGGGAGCGCTGAGGGACATGGAGCGAAGGAACACGACTCGGCCACCTGGAGACAGGTACCCAGTGCTGGGTGGGAGCGCTGAGGGACATGGAGGGAAGGAACACGACTCGGCCACCTGGGGACAGGTACCCAGTGCTGGGTGGGAGCGCTGAGGGGCATGGAAGGAAGGAACACGACTCGGCCACCTGGAGACAGGTACCCACTGCTGGGTGGGAGCGCTGTGGGGCATGGGGGGAAGGAACACGACTCGGCCACCTGGAGACAGGTACCCAGTGCTGGGTGGGAGCGCTGAGGGACATGGAGGGAAGAAAGACGTCTCGACCACCTGGGGTCAGGTACCCAGCGCTGGGTGGGAGCGCTGAGGGGCATGGAGGGAAGGAACACGACTCGGCCACCTGGAGACAGGTACCCAGTGCTGGGTGGGAGCGCTGAGGGACATGGAGGGAAGGAACACGACTCGGCCACCTGGGGACAGGTACCCTGTGCTGGGTGGGAGCGCTGAGGGGCATGGAGGGAAGGAACACGACTCGGCCACCTGGGTACAGGTACCCAGTGCTCGGCCACCTGGGGACAGGTACCCTGTGCTGGGTGGGAGCGCTGAGGGGCATAGAGGGAAGGAACACGACTCGGTCACCTGGGGACAGGTACCCAGTGCTGGGTGGGAGCGCTGAGGGACATGGAGGGAAGGAACACGACTCGGCCACCTGGGTACAGGTACCCAGTGCTGGGTGGGAGCGCTGAGGGACATGGAGGGAAGGAACACGACTCGGCCATCTGGGGACAGGTACCCTGTGCTGGGTGGGAGCGCAGAGGGGCATAGAGGGAAGGAACACGACTCGGTCACCTGGGGACAGGTACCCAGTGCTGGGTGAGAGCGCTGAGGGGCATGGAGGGAAGGAACACGACTCGGCCACCTGGGGACAGGTACCCAGTGCTGGGTGGGAGCGCTGAGGGACATGGAGGGAAGGAACACGACTCGGCCACCTGGGGACAGGTACCCAGTGCTGGGTGGGAGCGCTGAGGGACATGGAGGGAAGGAACACGACTCGGCCACCTGGGGACAGGTACCCAGTGCTGGATAAGAGCGCTGAGGGGCATGGAGGGAAGGAACACGACTCGGCCACCTGGGGACAGGTACCCAGTGCTGGGTGGGAGCGCTGAGGAACATGGAGGGAAGGATCACGACTCGGCCACCTGGGGACAGGTACCCAGTGCTGGGTGTAAGCGCTGAGGGGCATGGAGGGAAGGAACACGACTCGGCCACCTGGGGACAGGTACCCAGTGCTGGGTGGGAGCCCTGAGGGGCATGGAGGGAAGGAACACGACTCGGCCACCTGGGGACAGGTACCCAGTGCTGGGTGGGAGCGCTGAGGGACATGGAGGGAAGGAACACGACTCGGCCACCTGGAGACAGGCACCCAGTGCTGGGTGGGAGCGCTGAGGGACATAGAGGGAAAGAAACGCGACTCGGCCACCTGGGGACAGGTACCCAGTGCTGGGTGGGAGCGCTGAGGGGCATGGAGAGAAGGAACACGACTCGGCCACCTGGAGTCAGGTACCCAGTGCTGGGTGGGAGCGCTGAGGGGCATGGAGGGAAGGAACACGACTCGGCCACCTGGAGTCAGGTACCCAGTGCTGGTTGGGAGCGCTGAGGGGCATGGAGGGAAGGAACACGACTCGGTCACCTGGGGACAGGTACCCAGTGCTGGGTGGGAGCGCTGAGGGGCATGGAGGGAAGGAACACGACTCGGCCACCTGGGGACAGGTACCCAGTGCTGGGTGGGAGCGCTGAGGGGCATGGAGGGAAGGAACACGACTCGGTCACCTGGGGACAGGTACCCAGTGCTGGGTGGGGGCGCTGAGGGGCATGGAAGGAAGGAACACGACTCGGCCACCTGGAGACAGGTACCCAGTGCTGGGTGGGAGCGCTGAGGGGCATGGAGGGAAGGAACACGACTCGGTCACCTGGGGACAGGTACCCAGTGCTGGGTGGGAGCGCTGAGGGGCATGGAGGGAAGGAACACGACTCGGCCACCTGGGGACAGGTACCCAGTGCTGGGTGGGAGCGCTGAGGGGCATGGAGGGAAGGAACACGACTCGGTCACCTGGGGACAGGTACCCAGTGCTGGGTGGGAGCGCTGAGGGGCATGGAGGGAAGGAACACGACTCGGCCACCTGGGGACAGGTACCCAGTGCTGGATGGGAGCGCTGAGGGGCATGGAGGGAAGGAACACTACTCGGCCACCTGGGGACAGGTACCCAGTGCTGGGTGGGAGCGCTGAGGGACATGGAGGGAAGGAACACGACTCGGCCACCTGGAGACAGGTACCCAGTGCTGGGTGGGAGCGCTGAGGGGCATGGAGGGAAGGAACACGACTCGGACACCTGGGGACAGGTACCCAGTGCTGGGAGGGAGCGCTGAGGGACATGGAGGGAAGGAACACGACTCGGCCACCTGGAGACAGGTACCCAGTGCCGGGTGGGAGCGCTGAGGGACATGGAGGGAAGGAACACGACTCGGCCACCTGGGGACATGTACCCAGTGCTGGGTGGGTGGGCTGAGGGACATGGAGGGAAGGAACACGACTCGGCCACCTGGGGACAGGTACCCAGTGCTGGTTGGGAGCGCTGAGGGACATGGAGGGAAGGAACACGACTCGGTCACCTGGGGACAGGTACCCAGTGCTGGGTGGGAGCGCTGAGGGGCATGGGGGGAAGGAACACGACTCGGCCACCTGGAGAAGGGTACCCAGTGCTGGGTGAGAGCGCTGAGGGGCATGGAGGGAAGGAACACGACTCCGTCACCTGGGGACAGGTACCCAGTGCTGGGTGGGAGCGCTGAGGGACATGGAAGGAAGGAACACGACTCGGCCACCTGGGGACAGGCACCCAGTGCTGGGTGGGAGCGCTGAGGGACATGGAGGGAAGGAACACGACTCGGCCACCTGGGGACAGGTACCCAATGCTGGGTGGGAGCGCTGAGGGACATGGAGGGAAGGAACACGACTCGGCCACCTGGGGACAGGTACCCAGTGCTGGGTGGGAGCGCTGAGGGGCATGGAGGGAAGGAACACGACTCGGCCACCTGGGGACAGGTACCCAGTGCTGGGTGGGAGCGCTGAGGGACATGGAGGGAAGGAACACGACTCGGTCACCTGGGGACAGGTACCCAGTGCTGGGTGGGAGCGCTGAGGGACATGGAGGGAAGGAACACGACTCGGCCACCTGGAGACAGGTACCCAGTGCTGGGTGGGAGCGCTGAGGGACATGGAGGGAAGGAACACGACTCGGTCACCTGGGGACAGGTACCCAGTGCTGGGTGGGAGCGCTGAGGGACATGAAGGGAAGGAACACGACTCGGCCACCTGGGGACAGGTACCCAATGCTGGGTGGGAGCGCTGAGGGGCATGGAGGGAAGGAACACGACTCGGCCACCTGGAGACAGGTACCCAATGCTGGGTGGGAGCGCTGAGGGACATGGAGGGAAGGAACACGACTCGGCCACCTGGAGACAGGTACCCAGTGCTGGGTGAGTTCGCTGAGGGGCATGGAGGGAAGGAACACGACTCGGCCACCTGGGGACAGGTACCCAGTGCTGGGTGGGAGCGCTGAGGGACATGGAGGGAAGGAACACGACTCGGTCACCTGGGGACAGGTACCCAGTGCTGGGTGGGAGCGCTGAGGGACATGGAGGGAAGGAACACGACTCGGCCACCTGGAGACAGGTACCCAGTGCTGGGTGGGAGCGCTGAGGGACATGGAGGGAAGGAACACGACTCGGCCACCTGGAGACAGGTACCCAGTGCTGGGTGAGAGCGCTGAGGGGCATGGAGGGAAGGAACACGACTCGGCCACCTGGGGACAGGTACCCAGTGCTGGGTGGGAGCGCTGAGGGGCATGGAGGGAAGGAACACGACTCGGTCACCTGGGGACAGGTACCCAGTGCTGGGTGGGAGCGCTGAGGGGCATGGAGGGAAGGAACACGACTCGGCCACCTGGAGACAGGCACCCAGTGCTGGGTGGGAGCGCTGAGGGGCATGGAGGGAAGGAACACGACTCGGCCACCTGGGGACAGGTACCCAGTGCTGGGAGGGAGCGCTGAGGGACATGGAGGGAAGGAACACGACTCGGCCACCTGGAGACAGGTACCCAGTGCTGGGTGGGAGCGCTGAGGGACATAGAGGGAAAGAAACGCGACTCGGCCACCTGGGGACAGGTACCCAGTGCTGGGTGGGAGCGCTGAGGGGCATGGAGGGAAGGAACACGACTCGGCCACCTGGGGACAGGTACCCAGTGCTGGGTGGGAGCGCTGAGGGGCATAGAGGGAAGGAACACGACTCGGCCACCTGGGGACAGGTATCCAGTGCTGGGTGGGAGCGCTGAGGGGCATGGAGGGAAGGAACACGACTCGGCCGCCTGGGGACAGGTACCCAGTGCTGGGTGGGAGCGCTGAGGGACATGGAGGGAAGGAACACGACTCGACCACCTGGAGACAGGTACCCAGTGCTGGGTGGGAGCGCTCAGGGGCATGGAGGGAAGGAACCCGACTCGACCACCTGGAGACAGGTACCCAGTGCTGGGTGGGAGCGCTGAGGGACATGGAGGGAAGGAACACGACTCGGCCACCTGGAGACAGGTACCCAGTGCTGGGTGGGAGCGCTGAGGGGCATGGAGGGAAGGAACACGACTCGGCCACCTGGGGACAAGTACCCAGTGCTGGGTGGGAGCGCTGAGGGACATGGAGGGAAGGAACACGACTCGGCCACCTGGGGACAGGTACCCAGTGCTGGGTGGGAGCGCGGAGGGGCATGGAGGGAAGGAACACGACTCGGCCACCTGGAGTCAGGTACCCAGTGCTGGGTGGGAGCGCTGAAGGGCATGGAGGGAAGGAACACGACTCGGCCACCTGGGGACAGGTACCCAGTGCTGGGTGGGAGCGCTGAGGGGCATGGAGGGAAGGAACACGACTCGACCACCTGGAGACAGGTACCCAGTGCTGGGTGGGAGCGCTGAGGGGCATGGAGGGAAGGAACACGACTCGGCCACCTGGGGATAGGTACCCAGTGCTGGGTGGGAGCGCTGAGGGACATGGAGGGAAGGAACACGACTCGACCACCTGGAGACAGGTACCCCGTGCTGGGTGGGAGCGCTGAGGGGCATGGAGGGAAGGAACACGACTCGGCCACCTGGGGACAGGTACCCAGTGCTGGGTGGGAGCGCTGAGGGACATGGAGGGAAGGAACACGACTCGGCCACCTGGGGACAGGTACCCAGTGCTGGGTGGGAGCGCGGAGGGGCATGGAGGGAAGGAACACGACTCGGCCACCTGGGGACAGGTACCCAGTGCTGGGTGGGAGCGCTGACGGGCATGGAGGGAAGGAACACGACTCGGCCACCTGGAGTCAGGTACCCAGTGCTGGGTGGGAGCGCTGAAGGGCATGGAGGGAAGGAACACGACTCGGCCACCTGGGGACAGGTACCCAGTGCTGGGTGGGAGCGCTGAAGGGCATGGAGGGAAGGAACACGACTCGGCCGCCTGGAGACAGGTACCCAGTGCTGGGTGGGAGCGCTGAGGGGCATGGAGGGAAGGAACACGACTCGGCCACCTGGGGATAGGTACCCAGTGCTGGGTGGGAGCGCTGAGGGACATGGAGGGAAGGAACACGACTCGACCACCTGGAGACAGGTACCCAGTGCTGGGTGGGAGCGCGGAGGGGCATGGAGGGAAGGAACACGACTCGGCCACCTGGGGACAGGTACCCAGTGCTGGGTGGGAGCGCTGAGGGGCATGGAGGGAAGGAACACGACTCGGCCACCTGGAGTCAGGTACCCAGTGCTGGGTGGGAGCGCTGAAGGGCATGGAGGGAAGGAACACGACTCGGCCACCTGGGGACAGGTACCCAGTGCTGGGTGGGAGCGCTGAGGGGCATGGAGGGAAGGAACACGACTCGACCACCTGGAGACAGGTACCCAGTGCTGGGTGGGAGCGCTGAGGGGCATGGAGGGAAGGAACACGACTCGGCCACCTGGGGATAGGTACCCAGTGCTGGGTGGGAGCGCTGAGGGACATGGAGGGAAGGAACACGACTCGACCACCTGGAGACAGGTACCCAGTGCTGGGTGGGAGCGCTGAGGGGCATGGAGGGAAGGAACACGACTCGGCCACCTGGGGACAGGTACCCAGTGCTGGGTGGGAGCGCTGAGGGACATGGAGGGAAGGAACACGACTCGGCCACCTGGGGTCAGGTACCCAGTGCTGGGTGGGAGCGCGGAGGGGCATGGAGGGAAGGAACACGACTCGGCCACCTGGGGACAGGTACCCAGTGCTGGGTGGGAGCGCTGACGGGCATGGAGGGAAGGAACACGACTCGGCCACCTGGAGTCAGGTACCCAGTGCTGGGTGGGAGCGCTGAAGGGCATGGAGGGAAGGAACACGACTCGGCCACCTGGGGACAGGTACCCAGTGCTGGGTGGGAGCGCTGAAGGGCATGGAGGGAAGGAACACGACTCGGCCGCCTGGAGACAGGTACCCAGTGCTGGGTGGGAGCGCTGAGGGGCATGGAGGGAAGGAACACGACTCGGCCACCTGAGGACAGGTACCCAGTGCTGGGTGGGAGCGCTGAGGGGCATGGAGGGAAGGAACACGACTCAGCCACCAGGGGACAGGTACCCAGTGCTGGGTGGGAGCGCTGAGGGACATGGAGGAAAGGAACACGACTCACCTCCTCAGATTTGTTGAGAATGGAGGCCAGTAGGGCGGAGAGTTCCTTGTTGAAGCTGTCCGGCACGCCCTCTACAGGGAGACTTGTGTCCACGGTGCACACCGGAAGGTGGCGCCTCGGTGCCCGGGATATGCTGGCCACAGCGTTCATCCGGGTAACTATGCTGCCATAGCAACGACCTGCCGAAAGGATGCTCCGGGCCACAGACGCCATGTTTGTACGGAGCGCTGTGATATCAGTGACTGTGGACGGGCAGTGTGTCCCACAGACCTCTGTCTTCAAGGCAAGTGACCTAATACTTACGGCTTAAAGCAAGCGTGTGACACAGTGTGACCACCCCACCCCCCTCCTCTCACAGTGACCCAGGGAACTACCACTCAAAACGCGGTGAAGAATGCGCGATGAGGAGGGGAGGTAAAAATGAGAGGGGGAGGGTAACATATATGGCCAGTTGATACTAGGGACTCATGCTACATCCCCCGCCCACCGCCCACCCACCCTACACCCCCTTATCTGACCCACAGGCGGTACAACCACCCCCTTCCCCTTACCCCCCACCCCCCACTCCCGCCCCCGTCGCCCCACCCATATATTGAGCGCTGTCCATATTGTAGCCCAACCACTTGGGTCGATGTGAGCGTGTTTGCGACGCTCTCGAGAACTTGGACTTTGACTTTTCAGCAGGAGTTTTATTCACGTTTAAAGTCAGTCTACTTGCTTGGCCTACTCCATGTGTTGGACGATCAACAAGTCACAAGTTAAGGATCATCAAGACTGACCAAGTACTGAACTCAACATGGCAGGTGCGGCGTGACATGACTGTTAGTATTGGTGGATGCACTCAATCTCACAGCCCAACGGCTGCCAGAAGAGATACTAGTCGCACTATTTTACTGACATATATGTATATGGCCTGTGCCACACGCCCCGCCCCCACAACCCCCATCTCCAATTAGAAACCACCATTAGTCATTGGGGCCGGCGCGACAGCTCAGTGGGCTAGAGCGCTCGCTTTGAGTGCTCTGGTCGCTTGAGAGCCTAACGGCACGTGGGTCGGTGGTTCGAGCCCTGCTGTGGCCATATCTATGTGGTCGCAGGATAAAGATCCCATGTCTTTCTTCGTAAAGAGTAGGGGGTTACCCCCGGGGACATGGCTCCACTCTCCCTTCCTTCTCCCATTGACGCGATATGACCAGCAGTGGTTAAAGCGTCCTGAATAACCAACCAACCAACCATTATTCATTCAATGATAAATATGTACCGTACAGTCCTGTGTGGGGCCGTTATGACCGGACCCTATGTAATACCCATCCACAGTCCTGTGTGGGGCCGTTATGACCGGACCCTATGTAATACCCATCCACAGTCCTGTGTGGGGGCGTTATGACTGGACCCTATGTAATACCCATCCACAGTCCTGTGTGGGGGCGTTATGACTGGACCCTGTGTAATACCCATCCACAGTCCTGTGTGGGGGCCTTATGACTGGACCCTATGTAATACCCATCCACAGTCCTGTGTGGGGGCGTCATGACCGGACCCCATGTATTTCCAATCCACAGTCCTGTGTGGGGGCGTTATGACTGGACCCTATGTAATACCCATCCACAGTCCTGTGTGGGGGCGTTATGACTGGACCCTGTGTAATACCCATCCACAGTCCTGTGTGGGGGCCTTATGACTGGACCCTATGTAATACCCATCCACAGTCCTGTGTGGGGGCGTCATGACTGGACCCTGTGTAATACCCATCCACAGTCCTGTGTGGGGGCCTTATGACTGGACCCTATGTAATACCCATCCACAGTCCTGTGTGGGGGCGTTATGACTGGACCCTGTGTAATACCCATCCACAGTCCTGTGTGGGGGCCTTATGACTGGACCCTATGTAATACCCATCCACAGTCCTGTGTGGGGGCGTTATGACTGGACCCTGTGTAATACCCATCCACAGTCCTGTGTGGGGGCGTTATGACTGGACCCTATGTAATACCCATCCACAGTCCTGTGTGGGGGCGTTATGACTGGACCCTGTGTAATACCCATCCACAGTCCTGTGTGGGGGCCTTATGACTGGACCCTATGTAATACCCATCCACAGTCCTGTGTGGGGGCGTCATGACCGGACCCCATTTATTTCCAATCCACAGTCCTGTGTGGGGGCGTTATGACTGGACCCTGTGCAATACCCATCCACAGTCCTGTGTGGGGGCGTTATGACCGGACCCTATGTAATACCCATCCACAGTCCTGTGTGGAGGCCTTATGACTGGACACTATGCGATAGACCAATTCCCAAATCATATTATTCCCCTGTTTGATGTCACTGCATGTGAAATACATTCTGGGTACCATTTTGATCTTTACACAATGTCGACGTCGCTGACGCAATGACCTTATCGCATGACAACATATGCTGTGGACGATTTAACGTACTACATGGTCATCTGTGTAAAGGAAAAGATATATCCTGTGTATGTAATTTAGACAAGCTTGTTAATGTTATACATCCTATGCCATAACCTTTTTGTATTTATCACCATAGAAACATTACAGACAACACAAGATCAATAATTCCTAGAATATCTTTCGCCATGCATGGTTTTTGCAACAACGTTGCAGGATATTTGGGGAGTCATGCATAGGTATGTCTGGACGATACTGAGGAATTACAATCACCAGAGTCTAAATATATAATTCGTAAAAACATATCCTTAAATGATGTGCCCCATATCACCAAACTGGAAACAGTCACGGGCGAATCAGGCGTGGCATAGCACCACGGGGTACCACGTGACTTGTTAGTGTATGTGAGTGTTTGAATCTGACAAGAAGCCATTATGTACAGCATAAGGAGGAACACCTGGAACCAAATCGACTTTACCAAGATCAAGATTTTCCTATATTATTATATCTACAATGTGTATTATATTTATCTACAATGACAGAATGATCGGTAGCCGCGCAATGACGGAATGATAGTGTCAATTAGTGTCGGTTGGTTGGTTGGTTATTCAGGACGCTTTAACCACTTTTGGTCATATCGCGCCAATGGGAGTAGAAAGGGAGACAGGAGCCATGTCTCCGGGGTTAATCCCCTACTCTTTACGAAGAAAGAGATGGGATCTTTATCCTGTGACCACACAGACATGGCCACAGCAGGGCTCGAACCACTGATCCACGTGCCGTTAGGCTCTCAGGTGACCAGAGCACTCAATGCGAGCGCTCTAGCGCACTGAGCTATCACGGCGGCCCCTGAATTAATGTCGCGTGAATCAAGTATATTTGAACAACCCTCGTGCTTGACATAAACCCATAGATTATAACTTTTCGGAGTCGGAGAGAACAGGCAAACTCCATGTAGTTTATCTTCAGGTGGCATCTGCCTCTTTATTTGTCAGTGAACGGCCGGAAGTGACGTCATTGGTATCTGCCTCCGCTGTTGTCTCTTGTGTAGGGGGCGCTCCAGTCCCTTGATACCTGACGTCCCCATGAGGGTCACGTGACTTTGCCGTCCTGTGGGGGTTGCGAGCACCGTTTAATGCTGACTCGTTGGTCAGATTTGCTGTAATGATAACAGAATGAGGAGACAAGGCTTAGTATGTGGGTCCGCGGACTGCTTCAACACGAGTAACCCACATTCAATCAACTAAAAAGGCGCATTACAACTATTTATACAAAGCAGAAACTGAGAAACTCTCCCTCCCCCCCCCCCCCCCCTCTCTCCCCCATCCCCCCCCCCGTCCCCCATCCCCTCCGTGCGAGTAGTTCTCACCTTCGTCCGCCAGGGGGAGCAGGTTCTCCAGGAGCAGAACTCTCGCAGACAGGATGTCAATGGTGGCCATCAGACTGTCCACATCTCGCCGCAAATCTCGCAGGGCCCCCATCAGCGACTGACAGCGGGAAGGGAAATATACACAGGTAAGTGTACAAACTCGAACTGGACACATGTAGGTACACAAACAAAGTTAATTAAGGACTAATTAGGCGACAGACATTAATGGGGAGGGTGAACATTAATGAGATGATGTTTGTAGGTAACACACGAGGTGATGTGAGGGTCTAATGGGGTTCTAGTGGGGGGCCAGTGAGGGTCTAGTGAGGGTCCAGTGGAGGTCTAGTGGGGGTCTAGTGGGGTCTAGTTGTGGGTCTAGAGGAGGTCTAGTTGGGTTCTAGTGAGGGTCTAGTGGGGGTCTAGAGGAGGTCTAGTTGGGTTCTGGTGGGGGTCTAGTGGGGGTCTAGTGAAGGTCCAGTGGGGGTCTAATGGGGGTCTGGTGAGGGTCTAGTGGTAGCCTAGTGGGGGTCTCTAGTATACCGACCTTAGCTTCCAGTCCGTTCATTAAGTTTGGTCCTCGTTCAACCACTGAAATGACATATATAAATTGCAGTTAAAGCGCAAATGCCAACCGATTTGACACGGCCAATTGCTGCAACTTGCTTCGTGGAATATAAATCATGCGGAATATATCTCCTGTCATGGTTAATAAAATGATTGGTACAACATTATAGCGCAAATAAAGAACGTGATTTATGTAACGCAGTATTTGCTACATGATTGCGGGGACATTATGCAATAACGCTGTAAGATGGGGGGAGGCGAAATCTGTACTTACACTGTAGGATAGGGGGAGGGGCATTCTGTACTTACACTGTAGGATAGGGAGAGGGGCATTCTGTACTTACACTGTAGGATAGGGGGAGGCGAAATCTGTACTTACACTCCAGGATAGGGGGGGGGGCATTCTGTACTTACACTGTAGGACAGGGGGAGGGGCATTCTGTACTTACACTGTAGGATAGGGGGAGGGCATTCTGTACCTACACTGTAGGATAGGGGAGGGGCATTCTGTACTTACACTGTAGGATAGGGGAGGGGCATTCTGTACTTACACTGTAGGATAGGGGGAGGGGCATTCTGTACTTACACTGTAGGATAGGGGGAGGGGCATTCTGTACTTACACTGTAGGATAGGGAGAGGGGCATTCTGTACTAACACTGTAGGATAGGGGGAGGGGCATTCTGTACCTACACTGTAGGATAGGGGGAGGGGTATTCTGAACCGACACTGTAGGATAGGTGGAGGGGCATTCTGTACTTACACTGTAGGATAGGGGGAGGGGCATTCTGTACCTACACTGTAGGATAGGGGAAGGGGCATTCTGTACTTACACTGTAAAATAGGAAGAGGGGTATTCTGTACTTACACTGTAGGGTAGGGGGAGGCGCATTCTGTACTTACACTGTAGGATAGGGGGAGGGGCATTCTGTACCTACACTGTAGGAAAGGGGGAGGGGTATTCTGTACTTACACTGTTAGATAGGGGGATGGGCATTCTGTTCCTACACTGTAGGATACGGGGAGGGGCATTCTGTACTTACACTGTAGGATAGGGAGAGGGACATTCTGTACTTACACTGTAGGATAGGGGGAGGGGCATTCTGTATTTACACTGTAGGATAGGGGGAGGGGCATTCTGTACTTACACTGTAGGATAGGGGGAGGGGCATTCTGTACCTACACTGTAGGATAGGGGGAGGGGCATTCTGCACTTACACTGTAGGATAGGGGAGGGGGGCATTTTGTACCTACACTGTAGGATAGGGGGAGGGGCAT
Source organism: Arenicola marina (assembly GCA_964019135.1). Classification (NCBI taxonomy): domain Eukaryota; kingdom Metazoa; phylum Annelida; class Polychaeta; family Arenicolidae; genus Arenicola; species Arenicola marina. Next base: position 41,033,788 of record OZ025258.1, read on the forward strand.
TCTGTACTTACACTGTAGGATAGGGGCAGGGGCAATCTGTACCTACACTGTAGGATAGCGGGAGGGGCATTCTGTACTTACACTTTAGGATAGGGGAGGGGCATTCTGTACGTACACTGTAGGATAGGGGGAGGGGGATTCTGTATTTACACTGTAGGATAGGGGAAGGGGCATTCTGTACTTACACTGTAGGATAGTGGGAGGGGCATTCTGTACTTACACTGTAGGATAGGGGGAGGGGCATTCTGTACTTACACTGTAGGATAGGGGGTGGGGCATTCTGTACTTACACTGTAGGATAGGGGGAGGGGCATTCTGTACCTGCACTGTAGGATAGGGGGAGGGGCATTCTGTACTTACACTGTAGGATAGGGGAGGGGCATTCTGTACTTACACTGTAGGATATGGGGAGGGGCATTCTGTACCTACACTGTAGGATAGGGGGAGGGGCATTCTGTACCTACACTGTAGTATAGGGGGAGGGGCATTCTGTACCTACACTATAGGATAGGGGGAGGGGCATTCTGTACTTACACTGTAGGATAGGGGGAGGGGCATTCTGCACTTACACTCTAAAATAGGGAGAGGGGTATTCTGTACTTACACTGTAAGGTAGGGGGAGGCGCATTCTGTACTTACACTGTAGGATAGGGGGAGGGGCATTCTGTACCTACACTGTAGGAAAGGGGGAGGGGTATTCTGTACTTACACTGTAGGATACGGGGATGGGCATTCTGTTCCTACACTGTAGGATACGGGGAGGGGCATTCTGTACTTACACTGTAGGATAGGGAGAGGGGCATTCTGTACTTACGCTGTAGGAGAGGGGGAGGGGCATTCTGTATTTACACTGTAGGATAGGGGGAGGGGCATTCTGTACTTACACTGTAGGATAGGGGGAGGGGCATTCTGTACCTACACTGTAGGATAGGGGGAGGGGCATTCTGCACTTACACTGTAGGATAGGGGAGGGGCATTCTGTACCTACACTGTAGGATAGGGGGAGGGGCATTCTGTACTTACACTGTAGGATAGGGGGAGGGGCATTCTGTACCTACACTGTAGGATAGAGGGAGGGGCATTCTGTACCTACACTTTAGGATAGTGCGAGGGGCATTCTGTACTTACACTGTAGGATAGGGGGAGGGGCATTCTGTACTTACACTGTAGGATAGGGGAAGGGGCATTCTGTACTTACACTGTAGGATAGTGGGAGGGGCATTCTGTACTTACACTGTAGGATAGGGGGAGGCGCATTCTGTACTTACACTGTAGTATAGGGGGAGGGGCATTATGTACCTACACTGTAGGATAGGGGGAGGGGCATTCTGTACCTACACTGTAGGATAGGGGGAGGGGCATTCTGTACTTACACTGTAGTATAGGGGGAGGGGCATTCTGTACTTACACTGTAGTATAGGGGGAGGGGCATTATGTACCTACACTGTAGGATAGGGGGAGGGGCATTCTGTACCTACACTGTAGGATAGGGGGAGGGGCATTCTGTACTTACACTGTAGTATAGGGGGAGGGGCATTCTGTACTTACACTGTAGTATAGGGGGAGGGGCATTCTGTACCTACACTGTAGGATAGGGGGAGGGGCATTCTGTACTTACACTGTACGATAGGGGGAGGGGCATTCTGTACTTACACTGTAGGATAGGGGGAGGGGCATTCTGTACTTACACTGTAGGATAGGGGGAGGGGCATTCTGTACTTACACTGTTCCTTTAAGTCTGAGAAACCTTCGATATTACCAAAGAGATCAGGATAGTCAGTGGTGACTGGAAGAGAAGGAAAGATAAACTGTATCAACTCAAAGACAGTCTGGATAAACTGTATCAACTCAAAGACAGTCCGGGTAAACGGTATCAACTCAAAGACAGTCCGGGTAAACGGTATCAACCCAAAGACAGTCCGGATAAACTTTATTAACTCCAAGACAGTCCGGTTTACGTCTGCATTCTAGATGTTAAAGACAAGTCGTGAGATATCGTAATCCTCATCAGCACATAGCGTGACGGCTAACGTTTTACTTCCGTTAACATTGTCTGTAGAGATGGCCGCAGAACGACCTTGAGATATGTTTCCATAATGTGACCACCATAATGTGACCGTGACAAATGCGCTGTAGTAACAAGACCTTGAGATCGAGGTTCTATATATATGACCTTGAGACCTACGTTCTCTATATATGACCTTGAGATCTACGTGCCATATATGACATTGAGATCTCCGTTCTCTATATATGACCTTAAGATCTACGTTCTTTATATCTGACCTTGAGATCTCCGTTCTCTATATATGACCTTGAGATTTACGTTCTCTATATATGACCTTGAGATCTACGTTCTCTATATATGACCTTGAGATCTCCGTTCTCTATATGTGACCTTGAGATCTACGTTCTCTATACATGACCCTGAGATCTACGTTCTCTAAATATGACTTTGAGATCTACGTTCTCTAATTATGACTTTGAGATTTACGTTCTATATATGACCTTGAGATCTACGTTCGCTATATACGACCTTGAGATCTACGTTCTCAATATATGACCTTAAGGTCTACGTTCTCATAATGCCACGTTCTCATAACGTTGGCGGTCCCTCACCTGTATTGATGGCATCAAACCGGCCGGTGTCACCTCGGTCACCCTTATCACCCTTGTCACCCTTGTCACCCTTGTCACCTCTGTACCCCCGATGCCCCCGCTCCCCCCTGGGTCCCGGTTCCCCGACGGTCCCTGTGGGTCCGGGTGACCCCACCACGCCGGATGGGCCCTCAGGGCCCGCCGGACCCACCACGCCTGGGAGTCCCTGGGAGCCAGAGGCTCCGGAGGGGCCGGGGGGTCCGGGGGGTCCCGAGGGGCCTGGGGGCCCCGAAGTGCCTGGGGGTCCCGGGGGTCCCTGCTTGTCTCCCCTGTCTACAAACGAGGCTGGCGGGACGACTGACTCCAGCAGATCGTCGCGTAGCCCTTCGCTAGGCGGCGCCACTGGCGGGAAGGCCTCCAGGAAGGCTCTGATGTCGTCCACAGACACGGGGTACAGGGCTCTGGGTCCCGGGGGTCCGGGCAGCCCCGCCTCTCCCGGGCGTCCCGCCTCCCCCGGGGTTCCCGGCAGGCCGTCCAGCCCGGGCAGACCCCGACCCCCGCCCACCCCTGGGGGTCCGCGCGGCCCCTGGGCCCCGGGGGTGCCAGGGGGTCCAGCTGAGCACGGACATCCCTCACTCCGAGACTCTCGCGGGAGCTCCTGTCAATAAACAAAGCGACAGACCTTACATGAAACATCCTTAACATCTGTATGTTTGATAATTACCTACATAACTATCGAGTTAGGCGAGAGAACATTAGTTACAGGTATGTAACACAGACTCACAGTGTATTTAGCAACAAATCAAGTGTTCACGACAAACATTTCAGCCATGTTGTTACTCTCAGTCTAACATTCGCAACTAACTAGGTAATTGTTATTCAATAGTTGCCTAATGCACCGCTAGTTTCGTTCATTTATATAACTTATTTTTTTCGCTATAGCTAGTATATAATTACTTGATCAATACTGTTCTTAAAAAGACTAACTACTAATAACAGCCTATGCAATAAATTGGTCTTTAATATCAAATGCGATGCTTGTACAAACTTGAAGATGGTCAGCAGGCCTTTTCGTGTCAGCCCGCTCTCTTTGTTCTGCATCTGGTCTATCACATTTGTTTTCGATATAGTAGCGGTAGAGGTCTCTAGTCTTCATACAATACAACACTCTCGCGACTCTTCCACTAAAGCCTGGTCTGGCCTCAGATTACTACAAATATCCTGTTGCTTAAAACGCCCACACCGCAGAACAACCTTGACACAAATTATACCTGATGATGTCAATCGTTTACTAAATGAATTGTTTCCTTTGCGTTTACCGCTCCTAGTGTCTGTATATATTAACAACCTATTCCCCAAGAAAGCTCCATAACTTTTACATGCTATTTGGCCAGATATCGGTTGGCTGAGGTAACGTTTGGTTCTCACTACATGTCTCGTCAGGTAAACAAGTGAACATGCTAGGTGGGAAATCAATAACCTTATCAGCATTACAATGGAATTAATTGATCAATATTGATGGTCAGATACTGATCTGTTTGTATCTTAGAAACACCTTCAAATTGCAGAACCACCTGTTATCGCCTAGAGAGGGTTTACCACGAGGTGTGACGTCACGTGAGTGTATGACGTCACATCACGTGTTTGGACCTAAACAACGCGGTCTGTCAGCAGATCACCCCAACAACCTATCAGGTTCTAACATTTCATTATGACCAGAGTATCTACCCTGATAATCAGTTCCGATGTGTAAAACCGCCTGTAACATTGCATCACATAATCTAGTGAGGTAGGTGTTCCAACCTTTAGCTGTATGTGTAGTGAAGGTGCTTTAGGCGGTGTAAACTAAGAGACCTGACCCGACCCGCCTTCGTTCCGACAGCAATAACACGGCACACATCAGAGGATGCAATAAAACTGTAGACTCTCATAGACACATTATTAAATAAGTTAATGTGGTGGAATGCACGAGTGCCCTGTCTGTGCCATTGTTAACACATTGCATAGGTCCGCTAACGGTGATGCCGTGAGGTGCTTAAGATAAACCAAGTGACCCCCAGCCCTTCGCCAAGCCCCCCCACCCCCTCGCTAAGCCCCCCACCCCTCGCCAAACTCCCCATCCGCCCGCCAAGCCCCTCCGCCCCCCGTCCTGCTCCCATACCCCTGCCCCACTCCCAGCCGCCCAGGGCCCCGTTGATATATGCACGGGATGGCCGAGGAAGTGACGGCTGTGTCCATCCCCCTCCCCCGTCCCCGCCCACCCCCCTCACGCACAACAGCCGGCAAAACCTGGTCACACCGAGAGACCGCGGTCACCAGACCTTCGTGTCCCCAGCCCCTCGATCCTCCCCACCCCCCACCCCCCCACCCACCGACACCCGTGTCTCCAGCTCCTCCTCCTTCCCTCCCCCCAACTCCCCGACCTCCGTGTCCCCCGACCACCCGCCCCCCCCCCCGCCTCACCCGTCTGTCCGGCGCGACCTCGCTAACGTTTTCTCTTCACTTTGCCCCAGGCAAAACCGATTTCCTCAAGTGCGTACCATCAGCCCAAACCCGATGTCGGTCTGCCAAACCCTGACTCTCCCACTGGCTGCCAAAGCCTGCCAGACACTCTCTGGCTCTGCCACTGGTTACTAAAGCCTGTCAAACACTCTGTGGCTCTCCTACTGGCTGCCAAAGTCTGCCAAACACTCTCTGGCTCTCCTACTGGCTGCCAAAGTCTGCCAAACACTCTCTGGCTCTCCTATTGGATGCCAAAGTCTGCCAAACACTCTCTGGCTCTCCTACTGGCTGCCAAAGTCTGCCAAACACTCTCTGGCTCTCCTATTGGATGCCAAAGTCTGCCAAACACTCTCTGGCTCTCCTACTGGCTGCCAAAGTCTGCCAAACACTCTCTGGGTCTCCTACTGGCTGCCAAAGTCTGCCAAACACTCTCTGGCTCTCCTATTGGATGCCAAAGTCTGCCAAACACTCTCTGGCTCTCCTACTGGCTGCCAAAGTCTGCCAAACACTCTCTGGCTCTCCTATTGGATGCCAAAGTCTGCCTAACCCTCTCTGGCTCTCCTATTGGATGCCAAAGTCTGCCAAACACTCTCTGGCTCTCCTACTGGCTGCCAAAGTCTGCCAAACACTCTATGGCTCTCCCACTGGCTGCCAAAGCCTGCCAGACACTCTCTGGCTCTCCTACTGGCTGCCAAAGTCTGCCAAACACTCTCTGACTCTCCCACTGGCAGCGAAACCCTCCCACTGGCTGCCAAAGTCTGCCAGACACTCTCTGACTCTCCCACGGGCAGCGAAACTCTCCCACTGGCTGCCAAAGTCTGCCAGACACTCTCTGACTCTCCCACTAGCTGCCAAAGTCTGCCAGACACTCTCTGACTCTCCCACGGGCAGCGAAACTCTCCCACTGGCTGCCAAAGTCTGCCAGACACTCTCTGACTCTCCCACTAGCTGCCAAAGTCTGCCAGACACTCTCTGACTCTCCCACTGGCAGCGAAACTCTCCCACTGGCTGCCAAAGTCTGCCAGACACTCTCTGACTCTCCCACGGGCAGCGAAACTCTCCCACTGGCTGCCAAAGTCTGCCAGACACTCTCTGACTCTCCCACTAGCTGCCAAAGTCTGCCAGACACTCTCTGACTCTCCCACTGGCAGCGAAACTCTCCCACTGGCTGCCAAAGTCTGCCAGACACTCTCTGACTCTCCCACGGGCAGCGAAACTCTCCCACTGGCTGCCAAAGTCTGCCAGACACTCTCTGACTCTCCCACTGGCAGCGAAACTCTCCCACTGGCTGCCAAAGTCTGCCAGACACTCTCTGACTCTCCCACGGGCAGCGAAACTCTCCCACTAGCTGCCAAAGTCTGCCAGACACTCTCTGACTCTACCACTAGCTGCCAAAGTCTGCTAGACACTCTCTGACTCTCCCACGGGCAGCGAAACTCTCCCACTGGCTGCCAAAGCCTGCCAGACACTCTCTGGCTCTGCCACTGGCAGCGAAACTCTCCCACTGGCTGCCAAAGTCTGCCAGACACTCTCTGACTCTCCCACTGGCAGAGAAACTCTCCCACTGGCTGCCAAAGTCTGCCAGACACTCTCTGACTCTCCCATGGGCAGCGAAACTCTCCCACTGGCTGCCAAAGTCTGCCAGACACTCTCTGACTCTACCACTGGCTGCCAAAGTCTGCCAGACACTCTCTGACTCTCCCACTGGCAGCGAAACTCTCCCACTGGCTGCCAAAGTCTGCCAGACACTCTCTGACTCTCCCACGGGCAGCGAAACTCTCCCACTAGCTGCCAAAGTCTGCCAGACACTCTCTGACTCTACCACTAGCTGCCAAAGTCTGCCAGACACTCTCTGACTCTCCCACGGGCAGCGAAACTCTCCCACTGGCTGCCAAAGCCTGCCAGACACTCTCTGGCTCTGCCACTGGCAGCGAAACTCTCCCACTGGCTGCCAAAGCCTGCCAGACACTCTCTGGCTCTGCCACTGGCAGCGAAACTCTCCCACTGGCTGCCAAAGTCTGCCAGACACTCTCTGACTCTCCCACTGGCAGAGAAACTCTCCCACTGGCTGCCAAAGTCTGCCAGACACTCTCTGACTCTCCCACGGGCAGCGAAACTCTCCCACTGGCTGCCAAAGTCTGCCAGACACTCTCTGACTCTACCACTGGCTGCCAAAGTCTGCCAGACACTCTCTGACTCTCCCACTGGCAGCGAAACTCTCCCACTGGCTGCCAAAGTCTGCCAGACACTCTCTGACTCTCCCACGGGCAGCGAAACTCTCCCACTAGCTGCCAAAGTCTGCCAGACACTCTCTGACTCTACCACTAGCTGCCAAAGTCTGCCAGACACTCTCTGACTCTCCCACGGGCAGCGAAACTCTCCCACTGGCTGCCAAAGCCTGCCAGACACTCTCTGGCTCTGCCACTGGCAGCGAAACTCTCCCACTGGCTGCCAAAGCCTGCCAGACACTCTCTGGCTCTGCCACTGGCTGCGAAACTCTCCCACTGGCTGCCAAAGTCTGCCAGACACTCTCTGACTCTCCCACTGGCTGCCAAACTCTCCCACTGGCTGCCAAAGTCTGCCAGACACTCTCTGACTCTCCCAATGGCTGCCAAACTCTCCCAATGGCTGCCAAACTCTCCCACTGGCGCCAAACTCTCCCACTGGCTGCCAAACTCTCCCACTGGCTGCCAAACTCTCCCACTGGCTGCCAAACTCTCCCACTGGCTGCCAAACTCTCCCACTGGCTGCCAAAGTCTGCCAGACACTCTCTAACTCTCCCACTGGCTGCCAAAGCCTCTCAAACACTGACTCTCCCACTGGCTGCCAAACTCTCCCAATGGCTGCCAAACTCTCCCACTGGCTGCCAAACTCTCCCACTGGCTGCCAAACTCTCCCACTAGCTGCCAAAGCCTCTCAAACACTGACTCTCCCACTGGCTGCCAAACTCTCCCACTGGCTGCCAAACTCTCCCACTGGCTGCCAAAGTCTGCCAGACACTCTCTGACTCTCCCACTGGCTGCCAAAGTCTACCACTGGCTGCCAAACTCTCCCAATGGCTGCCAAACTCTCCCACTGGCTGCCAAACTCTCCCACTGGCTGCTAAACTCCCCCACTGGCTGCCAAACTCTCCCACTGGCTGCCAAACTCTCCCACTGGCTGCTAAACTCTCCCACTGGCTGCCAAACTCTCCCACTGGCTGCCAAAGTCTGCCGAACGCTGACCCTCCCGCAGGAAGCCAAAGCGACACAACGCTGACCAACCGTGACCAAAGGTAAACACTTTGTGACCGCCATACCGAGCCGCTATACGCCGCACTCCAGCTCAAGGAAATTGAAAGAAAAAGCACGAGTAAAAACTAGTAGCATAAACATATGGATATATATACATTGTGATGTCTGTATTTATACATGGAGTTGTTACCGTTACTGACCGTGCCACTGGCGCGCCCTGGGGGCTTTGTCGGGAATTAGGCTCCCAGACCGACAGCCATCTTGATTCAGACACGTTCGTCCAATCAACGGGCGTGTTAGTGTCTAATGCGGCGAACCGGATGTTGCACTATAGGAGATTGGTAGAGCTTTGTTGCGTGAAAGGCATATGTTGAGTAGTTTTCTGTAATGTTGATATACGGATGCGTGACTGTGGTTTTATTGCCAATTGTTTTTTGCAATTCAAGCTGATATCATGGCGGCGTGTGAAGCTAGGAGTGTGAGGCTAGGAATGTTAGGCTAGCAGTGTGCATTGGCAATTAGCACGTGATGATTACATGGAACACGATTAGAATAGACTCGATAAGGAGACTGAAGGACGCTGCTCCTAGGAGGACGTACCTTCAGTAATGCTGCTCCTAGGAGGACGTACCTTCAGTAATGCTGCTCCTAGGAGGACGTACCTTCAGTAATGCTGTTCCTATGAGGACGTACCTTCAGTAATGCTGCTCCTATGAGGACGTACCTTCAGTAATGCTGCTCCTATGAGGACGTACCTTCAGTAATGCTGCTCCTATGAGGACGTACCTTCAGTAATGCTGCTCCTAGGAGGACGTACCTTCAGTAATGCTGCTCCTAGGAGGACGTATCTGCAGTAATGTTCCTAGGAGGACGTACCTTCAGTAATGCTGCTCCTAGGAGGACGTACCTTCAGTAATGCTGCTCCTATGAGGACGTACCTTCAGTAATGCTGCTCCTATGAGGACGTACCTTCAGTAATGCTGCTCCTAGGAGGACGTACCTTCAGTAATGCTGCTCCTAGGAGGACATACCTTCAGTAATGCTGCTCCTAGGAGGACGTACCTTCAGTAATGCTGCTCCTATGAGGACGTACCTTCAGTAATGCTGCTCCTAGGAGGACGTACCTTCAGTAATGCTGCTCCTAGGAGGACATACCTTCAGTAATGCTGCTCCTAGGAGGACGTACCTTCAGTAATGCTGCTCCTATGAGGACATACCTTCAGTAATGCTGCTCCTAGGAGGACGTACCTTCAGTAATGCTGCTCCTAGGAGGACGTATCTTCAGTAATGCTGCTCCTATGAGGACATACCTGCAGTAATGCTGCTCCTAGGAGGACGTGCCTTCAGTAATGCTGCTCCTGGGAGGACGTACCTTCAGTAATGCTGCTCCTATGAGGACGTACCTTCAGTAATGCTGCTCCTAGGAGGACGTACCTTCAGTAATTCTGCTCCTAGGAGGACGTACCTTCAGTAATGCTGCTTCTAGGAGGACGTATCTTCAGTAATGCTGCTCCTATGAGGACATACCTGCAGTAATGCTGCTCCTAGGAGCACATACCTTCAGTAAAGCTGCTCCTAGGAGGACGTACCTTCAGTAATGCTGCTCCTAGGAGGACGTACCTTCAGTAATGCTGCTCCTAGGAGGACGTACCTCCAGTAATTCTGCTCCTAGGAGGACGTACCTTCAGTAATGCTGCTTCTAGGAGGACGTACCTTCAGTAATGCTGCTCCTAGGAGGACGTACCTTCAGTAATGCTGCTTCTAGGAGGACGTACCTTCAGTAATGCTGCTCCTAGGAGGACGTACCTTCAGTAATGCTGCTCCTAGGAGGACGTACCTTCAGTAATGCTGCTCCTAGGAGGACGTACCTTCAGTAATGCTGCTCCTAGGAGGACGTACCTTCAGTAATGCTGCTCCTATGAGGATGTACCTTCAGTAATGCTGCTCCTATGAGGACGTACCTTCAGTAATGCTGCTCCTAGGAGGACATACCTTCAGTGATGCTGCTCCTAGGAGGACATACCTTCACTAATGCTGCTTCTATGAGGACATACCTTCAGTAATGCTGCTCCTAGGAGGACATACCTTCAGTAATGCTGCTCCTAGGAGGACGTACCTTCAGTAATGCTGCTCCTATGAGGACATACCTTCAGTAATGCTGCTCCTAGGAGGACGTGCCTTCAGTAATGCTGCTCCTAGGAGGACGTACCTTCAGTAATGCTGCTCCAAGCTTCATCGCGGTAATATAGGGCGTGGTGTAAACCATGGGGCCACCTCATACCGGAACAAACACCTATAGCCACATATAGTGAGGCTTCATCTCAGTAATATAGGGCGTGGTGTAAACCATGGGCCACCTCATACCGGAACAAACACCTATAGCCACATATAGTGAAGCTTCATCTCGGTAATATAGGGCGTGGTGTAAACCATGGGGCCACCTCATACCCGAACAAACACCTATAGCCACATATAGTGAAGCTTCATCTCGGTAATATAGGGCGTGGTGTAAACCATGGGGCCACCTCATATCCGAACAAACACCTATAGCCACATATAGTGAAGCTTCATCTCGGTAATATAGGGCGTGGTGTAAACCATGGGGCCACCTCATACCGGAACAAACACCCATAGCCACATATAGTGAAGCTTCATCTCGGTAATATAGGGCGTGGTGTAAACCATGGGGCCACCTCATACCGGAACAAACACCTATAGCCACATATTGTGAAACTTCATCTCGGTAATATAGGGCGTGGTGTAAACCATGGGGCCACCTCATACCGAAACAAACACCTATAGCCACATATAGTGAAGCTTCATCACGGTAATATAGGGCGTGGTGTAAACCATGGGGCCACCTCATACCGGAACAAACACCTATAGCCACATATAGTGAAACTTCATCTCGGTAATATAGGGCGTGGTGTAAACCATGGACCACCTCATACCGGAACAAACACCTATAGCCACATATAGTGAAGCTTCATCACGGTAATATAGGGCGTGGTGTAAACCATGGGGCCACCTCATACCGGAACAAACACCTATAGCCACATATAGTGAAACCTCATCACGGTAATATAGGGCATGGTGTAAACCATGGGCCACCTCATACCGGAACAAACACCTGGCGTGGTGTAAACCATGCGCCACCTCATACCGGAACAAACACCTAGAGCCACATATAGTGAAGCTTCATCTCGGTAATATAGGGCGTGGTGTAAACCATGGGCCACCTCATACCGGAACAAACACCTATAGCCACATATAGTGAAACTTCATCTCGGTAATATAGGGCGTGGTGTAAACCATGAGGCCACCCCATACCGGAACAAACACCTATAGCCACATATAGTGAAACTTCATCTCGGTAATATAGGGCGTGGTGTAAACCATGGGGCCACCTCATACCGGAACAAACACCTATAGCCACATATAGTGAAGCTTCATCACGGTAATACAGGCCGTGGTGTAAACCATGGGGCCACCTCATACCGGAACAAACACCTATAGCCACATATAGGGAAGCTTCATCTCGGTAATATAGGGCGTGGTGTAAACCATGGGGCCACCTCATACCGGAACAAACACCTATAGCCACATATAGTGAAACTTCATCTCGGTAATATAGGGCGTGGTGTAAACCATGAGGCCACCTCATACCGGAACAAACACCTATAGCCACATATAGTGAAACTTCATCTCGGTAATATAGGGCGTGGTGTAAACGATGGGCCACCTCATACCGGAACAAACACCTATAGCCACATATAGTGAAACTTCATCTCGGTAATATAGGGCGTGGTGTAAACCATGGGCCACCTCATACCGGAACAAACACCTATAGCCAGATATAGTGAAACTTCATCTCGGTAATATAGGGCGTGGTATAAACCATGGGGCCACCCCATACCGGAACAAACACCTATAGCCACATATAGTAAAGCTTCATCTCGGTAATATAGGGCGTGGTGTAAACGATGGGCCACCTCATACCGGAACAAACACCTATAGCCACATATAGTGAAACTTCATCTCGGTAATATAGGGCGTGGTGTAAACCATGAGGCCACCTCATACCGGAACAAACACCTATAGCCACATATAGTGAAACTTCATCTCGGTAATATAGGGCGTGGTGTAAACCATGGGCCACCTCATACCGGAACAAACACCTATAGCCAGATATAGTGAAACTTCATCTCGGTAATATAGGGCGTGGTATAAACCATGGGGCCACCCCATACCGGAACAAACACCTATAGCCACATATAGTGAAGCTTCATCTCGGTAATATAGGGCGTGGTGTAAACCATGGGCCACCTCATACCGGAACAAACACCTATAGCCACAGATAGTGAAGCTTCATCACGGTAATATAGGGCGTGGTGTAAACCATGGGACCACCCCATACCGGAACAAACACCTATAGCCACATATAGTGAAGCTTCATCTCGGTAATATAGGGCGTGGTGTAAACCATGGGCCACCTCATACCGGAACAAAAACCTATAGCCACATATAGTGAAGCTTCATCACGGTAATACAGGGCGTGGTGTAAACCATGGGGCCACCTCATACCGGAACAAACACCTATAGCCACAGATAGTGAAGCTTCATCACGGTAATATAGGGCGTGGTGTAAACCATGGGCCACCTCATACCGGAACAAACACCTATAGCCACATATAGTGAAGCTTCATCTCGGTAATATAGGGCGTGGTGTAAACCATGGGCCACCTCATACCGGAACAAACACCTATAGCCACATATAGTGAAACTTCATCTCGGTAATATAGGGCGTGGTGTAAAACATGGGGCCACCTCATACCGGAACAAACACTTATAGCCACATATAGTGAAGCTTCATCACGGTAATATAGGGCGTGGTGTAAACCATGGGGACACCTCATACCGGAACAAACACCTATAGCCACATCTAGTGAAACTTCATCTCGGTAATATAGGGCGTGGGGTAAACCATTGGGCCACCTCATACCGGAACAAACACCTATAGCCACATATAGTGAAGCTTCATCTCGGTAATATAGGCCGTGGTGTAAACCATTGGCCCACCTCATACCGGAACAAACACCTATAGCCACATATAGTGAAGCTTCATCTCGGTAATATAGGGCGTGGTGTAAACCATTGGGCCACCTCACACCGGAACAAACACCTATAGCCACGTATAGTGAAACTTCATCTCGGTAATATAGGGCGTGGTGTAAACCATGAGGCCACCTCATACCGGAACAAACACCTATAGCCACATATAGTGAAGCTTCATCACGGTAACACAGGGCGTGGTGTAAACCATGGGGCCTCCTCATACCGGAACAAACACTTATAGCCACATATAGTGAAACTTCCTCACAGTAATATAGGGCGTGGTTTAAACCATGGACCACCTCATACCGGAACAAACACCTATAGCCACATATAGTGAAGCTTCATCACGGTAATATAGGGCGTGGTGTAAACCATGGGGCCACTTCATACCGGAACAAACACCTATAGTCACATATAGTGAAGCTTCATCTCGGTAATATAGGGCGTGGTGTAAACCATGGGGCCACCTCATACCGGAACAAACACCTATAGCCACATATAGTGAAGCTTCATCTCGGTAATATAGGTCGTGGTGTAAACCATGGGGCCACCTCATACCGGAACAAACACCTATAGCCACATATAGTGAAGCTTCATCTCGGTAATATAGGGCGTGGTGTAAACCATGGGCCACCTCATACCGCAACAAACACCTATAGCCACATATAGTGAAACTTCATCTCGGTAATATAGGGCGTGGTGTAAACCATGGGCCACCTCATACCGCAACAAACACCTATAGCCACATATAGTGAAACTTCATCTCGGTAATATAGGGCGTGGTGTAAACCATGGGCCACCTCATACCGCAACAAACACCTATAGCCACATATAGTGAAACTTCATCTCAGTAATATAGGGCGTGGTGTAAACCATGGGCCACCTCATACCGCAACAAACACCTATAGCCACATATAGTGAAACTTCATCTCAGTAATATAGGGCGTGGTGTAAACCATGGGGCCACCTCATACCGGAACAAACACCTATAGCCACATATAGTGAAGCTTCATGTCGGTAATACAGGGCGTGGTGTAAACCATGGGGCCACCTCATACCGGAACAAACACCTATAGCCACATATAGTGAAGCTTCATCTCAGTAATATAGGGCGTGGTTTAAACCATAGGCCACCTCATACCGGAACAAACACCTATAGCCACATATAGTGAAGCTTCATCGCGGTAATATAGGGCGTGGTGTAAACCATGGGGCCACCTCATACCGGAACAAACACCTATAGCCACATATAGTGAAACTTCATCTCGGTAATATAGGGCGTGGTGTAAACCATGGGCCACCTCATACCGGAACAAACACCTATAGCCACATATAGTGAAGCTTCACCTCGGTAATATAGGGCGTGGTGTAAACCATGGGGCCACCTCATACCGGAACAAACACCTATAGCCACATATAGTGAAGCTTCATCTCGGTAATATAGGGCGTGGTGTAAACCATGAGGCCACCTCATACCGGAACAAACACCTATAGCCACATATAGTGAAGCTTCATCTCGGTAATATAGGGCGTGGTGTAAACCATGGGGCCACCTCATACCGGAACAAACACCTATAGCCACATATAGTGAAACTTCATCTAGGTAATATAGGGCGTGGTGTAAACCATGGGCCACCTCATACCGCAACAAACACCTATAGCCACATATAGTGAAACTTCATCTCGGTAATATAGAGCGTGGTGTAAACCATGGGGCCACCTCATACCGGAACAAACACCTATAGCCACATATAGTGAAACTTCATCTCGGTAATATAGGGCGTGGTGTAAACCATGGGCCACCTCATACCGCAACAAACACCTATAGCCACATATAGTGAAACTTCATCTCAGTAATATAGGGCGTGGTGTAAACCATGGGGCCACCTCATACCGGAACAAACACCTATAGCCACATATAGTGAAGCTTCATGTCGGCAATACAGGGCGTGGTGTAAACCATGGGGCCACCTCATACCGGAACAAACACCTATAGCCACATATAGTGAAGCTTCATCTCAGTAATATAGGGCGTGGTTTAAACCATAGGCCACCTCATACCGGAACAAACACCTATAGCCACATATAGTGAAGCTTCATCGCGGTAATATAGGGCGTGGTGTAAACCATGGGGCCACCTCATACCGGAACAAACACCTATAGCCACATATAGTGAAACTTCATCTCGGTAATATAGGGCGTGGTGTAAACCATGGGCCACCTCATACCGGAACAAACACCTATAGCCACATATAGTGAAGCTTCACCTCGGTAATATAGGGCGTGGTGTAAACCATGGGGCCACCTCATACCGGAACAAACACCTATAGCCACATATAGTGAAGCTTCATCTCGGTAATATAGGGCGTGGTGTAAACCATGGGGCCACCTCATACCGGAACAAACACCTATAGCCACATATAGTGAAGCTTCATCTCGGTAATATAGGGCGTGGTGTAAACCATGGGGCCACCTCATACCGGAACAAACACCTATAGCCACATATAGTGAAACTTCATCTAGGTAATATAGGGCGTGGTGTAAACCATGGGCCACCTCATACCGCAACAAACACCTATAGCCACATATAGTGAAACTTCATCTCGGTAATATAGAACGTGGTGTAAACCATGGGGCCACCTCATACCGGAACAAACACCTATAGCCACATATAGTGAAACTTCATCTCGGTAATATAGGGCGTGGTGTAAACCATGGGGCCACCCCATGGCGGAGCAAACACCTATAGCCACATATAGTGAAACTTCATCTCGGTAATATAGGGCGTGGTGTAAACCATGGGGCAACCTCATACCGGAACAAACACCTATAGCCACATATAGTGAAGCTTCACCTCGGTAATATAGGGCGTGGTGTAAACCATTGGGCCACCCCATAGCGGAACAAACACCTATAGCCACATATAGTGAAGCTTCATCTCGGTAATATAGGGCGTGGTGTAAACCATGAGGCCACCTCATACCGGAACAAACACCTATAGCCACATATAGTGAAACTTCATCTCGGTAATACAGGGCTTGGTGTAAACCATGGGGCCACCTCATACCGGAACAAACACCTATAGCCACATATAGTGAAGCTTCATCTCGGTAATACAGGGCGTGGTGTAAACCATGGGGCCACCTCATACCGGAACAAACACCTATAGCCACATATAGTGAAACTTCATCTCGGTAATATAGGGCGTGGTGTAAACCATGGGGCCACCTCATACCGGAACAAACACCTATAGCCACATATAGTGAAACTTCATCTCAGTAATATAGGGCGTGGTGTAAACCATGGAGCTACCTCATACCGGAACAAACACCTATAGCCACAAATAGTGAAGCTTCATCTCGGTAATATAGGGCTTGGTGTAAACCATGGGGCCACCTCATACCGGAACAAACACCTATAGCCACATATTGTGAAACTTCATCTCGGTAATATAGGGCGTGGTGTAAACCATGGGGCCACCTCATACCGGAACAAACACCTATAGCCACATATAGTGAAGCTTCATCACGGTAATATAGGGCGTGGTGTAAACCATGGGGCCACCTCATACCGGAACAAACACCTATAGCCACATATAGTGAAACTTCATCTCGGTAATATAGGGCGTGGTGTAAACCATGAGGCCACCTCATACCGGAACCCACACCTATAGCCACATATAGCGAAACCTCATCTCGGTAATATAGGGCGTGGTGTAAACCATGGGCCACCTCATACCGGAACAAACACCTATAGCCACATATAGTGAAACTTCATCTCGGTAATATAGGGCGTGGTGTAAACCATGGGGCCACCTCATACCGGAACAAACACCTATAGCCACATATAGTGAAACTTCATCACGGTAATATAGGGCGTGGTGTAAACCATGGGCCACCTCATACCGGAACAAACACCTATAGCCACATATAGTGAAACTTCATCTCGGTAATATAGGGCGTGGTGTAAACCATGCGCCACCTCATACCGGAACAAACACCTAGAGCCACATATAGTGAAGCTTCATCTCGGTAATATAGGGCGTGGTGTAAACCATGGGCCACCTCATACCGGAACAAACACCTATAGCCACATATAGTGAAACTTCATCTCGGTAATATAGGGCGTGGTGTAAACCATGAGGCCACCCCATACCGGACCAAACACCTATAGCCACTTATAGTGAAACTTCATCTCGGTAATATAGGGCGTGGTGTAAACCATGGGGCCACCTCATACCGGAACAAACACCTATAGCCACATATAGTGAAGCTTCATCTCAGTAATATAGGGCGTGGTGTAAACCATGGGGCCACCTCATACCGGAACAAACACCTAGAGCCACATATAGTGAAGCTTCATCTCGGTAATATAGGGCGTGGTGTAAACCATGGGCCACCTCATACCGGAACAAACACCTATAGCCACATATAGTGAAACTTCATCTCGGTAATATAGGGCGTGGTGTACACCATGGGGCCACCCCATACCGGAACAAACACCTATAGCCACATATAGTGAAACTTCATCTCGGCAATATAGGGCGTGGTTTAAACCTTGGCCACCTCATACCGGAACAAACACCTATAGCCACATATAGTGAAGCTTCATCTCGGTAATACAGGGCGTGGTGTAAACCATGGGCCACCTCATACCGGAACAAACACCTATAGCCACATATAGTGAAGCTTCATCTCAGTAATATAGGGCGTGGTGTAAACCATGGGGCCACCTCATACCGGAACAAACACCTATAGCCACATATAGTGAAGCTTCATCTCGGTAATATAGGGCGTGGTGTAAACAATGGGCCACCTCATACCGGAACAAACACCTATAGCCACATATAGTGAAGCTTCATCTCGGTAATATAGGGCGTGGTGTAAACCATGGGGCCACCTCATACCGGAACAAACACCTATAGCCACATATAGTGAAGCTTCATCTCAGTAATATAGGGCGTGGTGTAAACCATGGGGCCACCTCATACCGGAACTAACACCTATAGCTACATATAGTGAAGCTTCATCATCACCCAGTTAGTCAGCACGTGTTTGAATACTAATTCGCGGTTGTCTGGCTGCTTACCTTAAAAAATAAAATAAAATAAAAAAATTTTGGACATCGCTGCGCAGATGGAAGTAGATCTATGTACTGAACGGCTACCTGTATATGTCGCGAATACGTGACACAACCAATCAGACCGGAACCAATCTCCAAGTCCACATGCCGAGGCGCCACCTATTGTGTCTGGAATCGACTTGTAAATGAGGGCGGCTCGCGACACTCTCACGGTCACCTGGTTGTGTTTGTCTCCGCCAGGGACATTGTGGCACGGCAGTCTCTGCCTGGCGGGTGTGAAGTGTTTCCTGCATCTCGGTACGCCGCTCCCCCCACCCCCCCCCCCCCTCCTCGGGTCTCAGTATGTGGTGTCCGTTTACCCCAGTGACGTGACTACACCCACGGTAAGCCCCCCCCCCGTTCCCCCCTTCCTACCCGCGATCACTGGGAGTGAAGTGGACGCTGTAATTGACTGAGGCTTCGTGTGTCCCCTCTGTGTCCCCTCTCCCAGGGGTGGAGGGGGGGAGGGGACGGAGGGAGAGAGCAGGGGAGGAGGTGGAGAGAGGGGACGCAGGGAGAGATAGGAGGGAGAGAGCAGGGGTGGAGGGGGGAGAGGGGACGGAGGGAGAGATGGGAGGGAGAGAGCAGGGGTGGAGGGGGGAGAGGGGACGGAGGGAGAGAGCAGGGGAGGAGGGGGGGGAGGGGAAGGAGGGAGAGAGCAGGGGTGGAGGGGGGATTGGGGACGGAGGGAGAGATGGGAGGGAGAGAGCAGGGGTGGAGAGGGGACAGGGGACGATGGGAGAGATAGGAGGGAGAGAGCAGGGGTGGAGCGGGGAGAGGGGACGGAGGGAGAGATGGGAGGGAGAGAGCAGGGGAGGAGGGGGGAGAGGGGACGGAGGGAGAGAGCCGGGGTGGAGGGGGGAGAGGGGACGAAGGGAGAGATGGGAGGGAGAGAGCAGGGATGGAGGGGGCAGAGGGGACAGAGGGAGAGATGGGAGGGAGAGAGCAGGGGTGGAGGGAAGAGACGGGACAGAGAGAGAGATGGGAGGGAGAGAGCAGGGGTGGAGGGAAGAGAGGGGACGGAGGGAGAGATGGGAGGGAGAGAGCAGGGGTGGAGGGGGGAGAGGGGACGGAGGGAGAGATGGGAGGGAGAGAGCAGGGGTGGAGGGGGGAGAGGGGACGGAGGGAGAGATGGGAGGGAGAGAGCAGGGGTGGAGGGGGGAGAGGGGACGGATGGGAGAGATGGGAGGGAGAGATCAGAGGCGGAGGGGGGAGAGGGGACGGAGGGAGAGATGGGAGGGAGAGAGCAGGGGTGGAGGGGGGAGAGGGGACAGAGGGAGAGATGGGAGGGAGTGAGCAGGGGTGGAAGGGGGAGAGGGGACGGAGGGAGAGATGGGAGGGAGAGAGCAGGGGTGGAGGGGTAAGTGGGGCGGAGTGAGAGATGGGAGAGAGAGCAGGGGTGGAAGGGGGAGAGGGGACGGAGGGAGAGATGGGAGGGAGAGAGCAGGGGTGGAGGAGGGAGAGGGGACGGAGGGAGAGATGGGAGGGAGAGAGCAGGGTTGGAGGGGGCAGAGGGGACGGAGGGAGAGATGGGAGGAAGAGAGCAGGGGTGGAGGGGGGAGAGAGGACGGAGGGAGAGATGGGAGGGAGAGAGCATGGGTGGAGGGGGAGAGAGTCGACGGAGGGAGAGATGGGAGGGAGAGAGCAGGGGTGGAGGGGGAGAGGGGACGGAGGGAGAGATGGGAGGGAGCGAGCAGGGGTGGAGTGGGGAGAGGGGACGGAGGGAGAGATGGGAGGGAGAGAGCAGGGGTGGAGGGGGGAGAGGGGACGGAGGGAGAGATGGGAGGGAGAGAGCAGGGGTGGAGGGGGGAGAGGGGACGGAGGGAGAGATGGGAGGGAGAGAGCAGGGGTGGAGGGGGGAGAGCGGACGGAGGGAGAGATGGGAGGGAGAGAGCAGGGGTGGAGGGGGGAGAGGGGACGGAGGGGGAGATGGGAGGGAGAGAGCAGGGGTGGAGGGGGGAGAGGGGACGGAGGGAGAGATGGGAGGGAGAGAGCAGAGGTGGAGGGGGGAGAGGGGACGGAGGGAGAGATGGGAGGGAGAGAGCAGGGGTGGAGGGGGGAGAGGGGACGGAGGGAGAGATGGGAGGGAGAGAGCAGAGGTGGAGGGGGGTGAGGGGACGGATAGAGAGATGGGAGGGAGAGAGCAGGGGTGGAGGGGGGAGAGGGGACGGAGGGAGAGATGGGAGGGAGAGGGCAGGGATGGAGGGGGGAGAGGGGACGGAGGGAGAGATGGGAGGGAGAGAGCAGGGGTAGAGGGGGGAGAGGGGACGGAGGGAGAGATGGGAGGGAGAGAGCAGGGGTGGAGGGGGGAGAGGGGACGGAGGGGGAGATGGGAGGGAGAGAGCAGGGGTGGAGGGGGGGAGGAGTGACGGATAGTGAGATGGGAGGGAGAGAGCAGGAGTGGAGGGAGACGGAGGGAGAGATGGGAGGGAGAGAGCAGGGTTGGAGGGGGGAGAGAGGACGAAGAGAGATGGGAGGGAGAGAGCAGGGGTGGAGGGGGGAGAGGGGACGGAGGGAGAGATGGGAGGGAGAGAGCAGGGGCGGAGGGGGGAGAGGGGACGGAGGGAGAGATGGGAGGGAGAGAGCATGGGTGGAGGGGGAGAGAGTCGACGGAGGGAGAGATGGGAGGGAGAGAGCAGGGGTGGAGGGGGGAGAGGGGACGGAGGGAGAGATGGGAGGGAGAGAGCAGAGGTGGAGGGGGGAGAGGGGACGGAGGGAGAGATGGGAGGGAGAGAGCAGGGGCGGAGGGGGGAGAGGGGACGGAGGGAGAGATGGGAGGGAGAGAGCAGGGGTGGAGGGGGGAGAGGGGACGGAGGGAGAGATGGGAGGGAGAGAGCAGGGATGGAGGGGAGAGAGGGGACGGAGGGAGAGATGGGAGGGAGAGAGCAGGGGTGGAGGGGGGAGAGGGGACGGAGGGAGAGATGGGAGGGAGAGAGCAGGGGCGGAGGGGGGAGAGGGGACGGAGGGAGAGATGGGAGGGAGAGAGCATGGGTGGAGGGGGAGAGAGTCGACGGAGGGAGAGATGGGAGGGAGAGAGCAGGGGTGGAGGGGGGAGAGGGGACGGAGGGAGAGATGGGAGGGAGAGAGCAGAGGTGGAGCGGGGAGAGGGGACGGAGGGAGAGATGGGAGGGAGAGAGCAGGGGCGGAGGGGGGAGAGGGGACGGAGGGAGAGATGGGAGGGAGAGAGCAGGGGTGGAGGGGGGAGAGGGGACGGAGGGAGAGATGGGAGGGAGAGAGCAAGGATGGAGGGGGGAGAGGGGACGGAGGGAGAGATGGGAGGGAGAGAGCAGGGATGGAGGGGGGAGAGGGGACGGAGGGAGAGATGGGAGGGAGAGACCAGGGGTTGAGGGGGGAGAGGGGACGGAGGGAGAGATGGGAGGGAGAGACCAGGGGTGGAGGGGGGAGAGGGGACGGAGGGAGAGATGGGAGGGAGAGAACAGGGGTGGAGGGGGGAGAGGGGACGGAGGGGGAGATGGGAGGGAGAGAGCAGAGGTGGAGGGGGCAGAGGGGACGGAGGGAGAGATGGGAGGGAGAGAGCAGAGGTTAAGGGGGGAGAGGGGACGGAGGGAGAGATGGGAGGGAGAGAGCAGGGGTGGAGGGGGAGAGGGGACGGAGGGAGAGATGGGAGGGAGAGAGCAGAGGTGGAGGGGGGAGGGGGGACGGATAGAGAGATAGGAGGGAGAGAGCAGGAGTGGAGGGGGACGGAGGGAGAGATGGGAGGGAGAGAGCAGGGGTTGAGGGGGGAGAGGGGACGGAGGGAGAGATGGGAGGGAGAGAGAAAGGGTGAGTTGAGAGAGGGAGGGAGAGAAAGGGGAAAAAGAGAGCGAGGGAAGAAAAGGGAGAGTGAGGGAGAGATTGGGCGGAAGGAGAGAAGGTGCAGAGATGTACTTGGGGTTCGAGACCCCTGTGACGTCACCTGGATGCTCACGGCGTCACGAGACTTCCGGGGTTACTGGCCGCGAGAGGTTAGAGGTATGCGTTGCGCATCTTTTCCGCTTACCTGGTAGTCATGGTGACCGTAGACAGCGTCGCCAGCCCCGCTACAATTCGTGCACGCTACAAACAGAAACAAAAAAGAGACGTCATAACAAGTGCTGTCTTTAACCTGACGTCAAGGGACAGACATAAGGCCCACTGAGCCGTGCCAGGAGGTGAAAACATCACTTCTGAAGACCAATCGCA
>OZ025258.1:41056735-41176173 GCA_964019135.1 Arenicola marina
CCCCCCTCCCCCGTTCTTGCCATGTCCCTCTCTCTATATGCCCCTGTCTCCCCCCCCCTCCCCCGTTCTTGCCATGTCCCTCTCTCTATATGCCCCTGTCTCCCCCCCCCCTCCCCCGTTCTTGCCATGTCCCTCTCTCTATATGCCCCTGTCTCCCCCCTCCCTCCCCCGTTCTTGCCATGTCCCTCTCTCTATATGCCCCTGTCTCCCCCCCCCCTCACCCGTTCTTGCCATGTCCCTCTCTCTTTATGCCCCTGTCTCCCCCCCTCCCCCGTTCTTGCCATGTCCCTCTCTCTATATGCCCCTGTCTCCCACCCCCTCCCCCGTTCTTGCCATGTCCCTCTCTCTATATGCCCCTGTCTCCCCCCCCCCCTCCCCCGTTCTTGCCATGTCCCTCTCTCTATATGCCCCTGTCTCCCCCCCCCCTCCCCCGTTCTTGCCATGTCCCTCTCTCTATATGCCCCTGTCTCCCCCCCCCCTCCCCCGTTCTTGCCATGTCCCTCTCTCTATATGCCCCTGTCTCCCCCCCCCCCTACCCCGTTCTTGCCATGTCCCTCTCTCTATATGCCCCTGTCTCTCCATTGCACCAACTCTTTACAATCACGTTAAATGCATCGTCAAATAAACGGGTCGCCGTGACGAAACGGGGCCTGGGCGATAAAAGGTGTTTTGTAGCGGTTGGTGAAGGTATCCCCGGTGTTTTTGCTCCCGCTCGGGGTGGTACCAGGCATCCACTGACTGAACAACCTGTCTGCGACAAGCCCAGGCTATGACGCATTATACGAGGCATATACTCAAAGGGGACCAAGTGACTCATCTGTCTTTACCGAAACACCTCCAGCGACAAGCAATGGACTGACTCGAGTGGGAATTGAACCTGTCACCACGGTATTGGATATCACTCTCCCGATAGAGGTCGCCCATTATTCACCTCTGTCTCACGGAAAAGGTCACCCTTGGTTGTGTGTATTTATGGCAGAGAGGGTATGAACAGTTTACCAGCGATGCCTAGGGGAGAAGTGTTTTCTTTATAACGTAGCATTTGATACATTTGGAGACATTCTCCCATCGTAGCACCACACTCGAGATCCTTGTCTGGAAAACAAACGGCGGCCGATTTCTCAATCTAAGATGGAGGTCCTAGGTTTAAAGCGTTATACGCCAGTGACATCGCTCGATTGAAACCTCTTGACCTGGCACGATGTGAAGATGGAGTAGCTCACAGGGTACTCACCGTATACGGTCTCCGTGACTGGCGTGGCCGGGTGCGGGGGGTGCCGGGGGTGACTCCCACGCCCGCCCCTCCCGCTTCCCCACCACCGCCAACAACACCGCCAACAGCTCCACTAATCCGAACCGCATCCCTCTTCTGTGACGTCACCCTTCAACAGGTTGTCAAGGCGACGTGCGGACGCAGCGTGCGGCGGCCGGGCTCGGAGTGGCGTCTGTCGAGGGTGAGTGTCCGCGTCCAATGCCACCGGGGTCCCCGTCCTCGTCTCCACGGCAACTGGACCCCCGTTTCGGGAGACCGCGCGCCGACCATGTAACCTCACGACTTATTATTACAAATATAAATAAAAACCTGCATAGTTCATATACAAGCAGAGCTGTTCACAATTAGACCCCGGACGGGTGGTCTGTGTGGGGGGTGGGGGTGGACAGAGGGGTGAAGGGGTGGACAGGAGGGGGTGTGGGGGTCCGCTGCACTGAATGCTCGCACTGGACGCCCCCACTGCTCTGTCTCAGGCTGCATCCCTCACCAGATCATTGGTTACGAGTCGTGCTGCGGTGCCGTAGTACGCGAGTCTGTGTGGTGGGTCCGTGAGGACAGGCCGGGCGGGGTGGGGGGGGGGGGGTGGGGCTGGGGGGAGGAGGAGGGGAGAGGCTCCGGCACCCAACCATCAGAGGGGCCGCTCACCAACCACTCCGTCCACCTCACCCCGGGTTGGAAGTCCGCTGCCTACCCCCCCCCCTCCCCCCACCTTCACCACATGTTGCACCTGGGTGGTAAGCCCGGCTGATTACTGACTTCAAAGAGCGGCCATCTTGGACCGTGGTTATCGCGCTGGGCACCTGCGTACGGGGAGGGGGGGGGGGTTGGCAGGGAGGCTGAGGGCAGATGGGTGGGTGAGGGGGGGGGTTGGCAGGGAGGCTGAGGGCAGATGGGTGGGTGAGGGGGGAGGCGAGGGCGGCCACGTTCCAGAGCCGAAGAAAAGGGCGAAGATGTGGGGACTTTAGTCGTCCTTACCTTCCAGACAGACCCTCACCTCGTCAGAGCTTCACCTCGTCAGACCCTCACCTCGTCAGACCCTCACCTCGTCAGAGCTTCACCTCGTCAGACCATCAACTCGTCAGACCCTCACCTCGTCAGAGCTTCACCTCGTCAGACCATCAACTCGTCAGACCCTCACCTCGTCAGACCCTCACCTCGTCAGAGCTTCACCTCGTCAGACCTTACCTCGTGAGACCCTCACCTCGTCAGACCTTACCTCGTCAGACCCTCACCTCGTCAGACCCTCACCTCGTCAGAGCTTCACCTCGTCAGACCATCAACTCGTCAGACCCTCACCTCGTCAGACCCTCACCTCGTCAGACCTTACCTCGTCAGACCCTCACCTCGCCAGACCTTACCTCGTCAGACTTTCAACTCGTCAGACCCTCACCTCGTCAGACCCTCACCTCGTCAGACCCTCACCTCGTCAGACCTTACCTCGTCAGACTCTCAACTCGTCAGACCCTCACCTCGTCAGAGCTTCACCTCGTCAGAGCTTCACCTCGTCAGACCCTCACCTCGTCAGACCCTCACCTCGTCAGACCCTCACCTCGTTAGAGCTTCACCTCGTCAGAGGTTCACCTCGTCCGTGACAGAAAGAGGGCACGTTTGGTATATGAGAGAGACTTAGCTCCAACCTTGTGATCAAGAGCGAGCGGCTGACTGGCGGAAAGGGAGAGGAGGGGGGTCTGACGAATGTGAGGGCCTCACGAGGTGGGGTAGAAGCGACGAAGCGAGAGACCAACAGGCGGAGGCAAGTGGAGTAAGCTCGGGGACCGGGGGACGGGGGGGGGAGAGTTGACCGCTATAGCCCCCAGCCCCCAGTCCGCACTCTCTTGTTCCCCTCACGATCGGTAAATTTATCACCGCTCCCCGTGCAGCTTGGCCCCAGTCTTCAGAGGTCTATCCCTAAAACTGAGTGGTTATTTGTCAAGTCATGACCCCCTCCCACCCATCCGAGAGCCCCCCCTCCTTCCAAAACACACCACCCCCTACACAATGCTCCTCCTTCGCCTCTCTGTCTTCCGCTTCCGCTCACGCGGAACGAGTCATAATTTAGACATCATCAAAACAGAGTTATCTGCGGCTTTGTAGTTGGAGCGAGCGCTCTGGCCGCGGAGTGCGACGTGTTGTGTCCCCGGGCGGCGTGCCCACGGCCAGTGTTAATAAACCCGTCAACCCAACGCTCAGCGCCGCCCTGGCCGCTGGCGAAACGAGGCTCCGGGCATGTGGCGGTCCGGGAATTCCACTCCGCGGATCCCGAGACTCAACCCCTGGACGCTCTTTGGCGGAGTGTTTTGCGCATGGTTTCCCTTATTTTACTTCACGCTTGTCAAATTATATCAGATATATTATATAGAATATACTTTGAGGTCTTTAAATATCCAGGTTGCATACCTTTAATCGCTTTATTCTACTCTCAGCTGACAGCTGGAAACTGGCTGCAAACCAAACACCCGGCTGTAACTGAGGTCCGTACAATGTTTCTGCATGACCGTCAGGTTTCTGCATGAGTGACAAGCTTTCGTCGTGATACTGACTTTGCGGGGAAAAACGGCATTCTTTCTCACAAAGGGGCATTGAAAACTGTCGACTAACAGTTGGAGTAATAGTCCCCTTGCTTGACGGGGGTGGGTTTAACTCCCTCCTTGGATCTGCCATTGGGTTGCATCTACAATATGTCACTTTGAGACGTATTTCGTCCGAAAACCCAACTTTTACAGTGTATGCTTAAGTTCCCAAGGGCCAAGGGGGGGGGGGTGCAAAACCCCTACCCCCCCCCCTCCCCCTCCCCCTCCCTTTCCCCCCCGCCCTACTAGATCCGCGCCTGCTATTCGCGTTGTCTTTCTCACGGCAATGAGGCTGCGGTCTCTCACACAGCTTTCTCCTTTATGGTGTCATTAATACCGACAATGGAATTTGACAATGGTTTTTTGCTGCATGTTTCCTTCAAAAGGCGCACGGTTTAACATGCCAACGGCCGATCGCTTTAGACGTTTTGCTTTAGTTTTAAGCATCCTGTCTGTGTCTTGGGATGCCTGACTTCAGCCGTAGACCTCACGTGACTCGAGGATTCCGCCTGACGCGCCACCTGTCGGTGAAAAGTCTTACATTTACACACAAGTCTAACATTTATAGCAATCACTCAGTTCTTCCTGTGTTACCCTTAACTACCCACAATAGATGTCTGGCGCCATTGTGTTAACTACAAACTGTCCTTCCTGTGTTACCCCTAACTACCCACAATAGATGTCTGGCGCCATTGTGTTAACTACAAACTGTCCTTCCTGTGTTACCCCTCACTACCCACAATAGATGTCTGGCGCCATTGTGTTAACTACAAACTGTCCTTCCTGTGTTACCCCTAACTACCCACAATAGATGTCTGGCGACATTGTGTTAACTACAAACTGTCCTTCCTGTGTTACCCCTCACTACACACAATAGATGTCTGGCGCCATTGTATTAACTACAAACTATCCTTCCTGTGTTACCCCTAACTACCCACAATAGATGTCTGGCGACATTGTGTTAACTACAAACTGTCCTTCCTGTGTTACCCCTAACTACCCACAATAGATGTCTGGCGCCATTGTGTTAACTACAAACTGTCCTTCCTGTGTTACCCCTAACTACCCACAATAGATGTCTGGCGACATTGTGTTAACTACAAACTGTCCTTCCTGTGTTACCCCTAACTACCCACAATAGATGTCTGGCGCCATTGTGTTAACTACAAACTGTCCTTCCTGTGTTACCCCTAACTACCCACAATAGATGTCTGGCGCCATTGTGTTAACTACAAACTGTCCTTCCTGTGTTACCCCTAACTACCCACAATAGATGTCTGGCGCCATTGTGTTAACTACAAACTGTCCTTCCTGTGTTACCCCTAACTACCCACAATAGATGTCTGGCGTCATTGTGTTAACTACAAACTGTCCTTCCTGTGTTACCCCTAACTACCCACAATAGATGTCTGGCGACATTGTGTTAACTACAAACTGTCCTTCCTGTGTTACCCCTAACTACCCACAATAGATGTCTGGCGCCATTGTGTTAACTACAAACTGTCCTTCCTGGGTTACCCCTAACTACCCACAATAGATGTCTGGCGACATTGTGTTAACTACAAACTGTCCTTCCTGTGTTACCCCTAACTACCCACAATAGATGTCTGGCGCCATTGTGTTAACTACAAACTATCCTTCCTGTGTTACCCCTAACTACCCACAATAGATGTCTGGCGACATTGTGTTAACTACAAACTGTCCTTCCTGTGTTACCCCTAACTACCCACAATAGATGTCTGGCGCCATTGTGTTAACTACAAACTATCCTTCCTGTGTTACCCCTAACTACCCACAATAGATGTCTGGCGACATTGTGTTAACTACAAACTGTCCTTCCTGTGTTACCCCTAACTACCCACAATAGATGTCTGGCGCCATTGTGTTAACTACAAACTGTCCTTCCTGTGTTACCCCTCACTACCCACAATAGATGTCTGGCGCCATTGTGTTAACTACAAACTGTCCTTCCTGTGTTACCCCTAACTACCCACAATAGATGTCTGGCGTCATTGTGTTAACTACAAACTGTCCTTCCTGTGTTACCCCTAACTACCCACAATAGATGTCTGGTACCATTGTGTTAACTACAAACTTTCCTTCCTGTGTTACCCCTAACTACCCGCAATAGATGTCTGGCGCCATTGTGTTAACTACAAACTGTCCTTCCTGTGTTACCCCTAACTACCCACAATAGATGTCTGGTACCATTGTGTTAACTACAAACTGTCCTTCCTGTGTTACCCCTAACTACCCACAATAGATGTCTGACGTCATTGTGTTAACTACAAACTTTCCTTCCTGTGTTACCCCTAACTACCCGCAATAGATGTCTGGCGCCATTGTGTTAACTACAAACTGTCCTTCCTGTGTTACCCCTAACTACCCACAATAGATGTCTGGCGTCATTGTGTTAACTACAAACTGTCCTTCCTGTGTTACCCCTAACTACCCACAATAGATGTCTGACGTCATTGTGTTAACTACAAACTTTCCTTCCTGTGTTACCCCTAACTACCCACAATAGATGTCTGGCGTCATTGTGTTAACTACAAACTGTCCTTCCTGTGTTACCCCTAACTACCCACAATAGATGTGTGGCGACATTGTGTTAACTACAAACTGTCCTTCCTGTGTTACCCCTAACTACCCACAATAGATGTCTGGCGCCATTGTGTTAACTACAAACTATCCTTCCTGTGTTACCCCTAACTACCCACAATAGATGTCTGGCGACATTGTGTTAACTACAAACTGTCCTTCCTGTGTTACCCCTAACTACCCACAATAGATGTCTGGCGCCATTGTGTTAACTACAAACTATCCTTCCTGTGTTACCCCTAACTACCCACAATAGATGTGTGGCGACATTGTGTTAACTACAAACTGTCCTTCCTGTGTTACCCCTAACTACCCACAATAGATGTCTGGCGCCATTGTGTTAACTACAAACTGTCCTTCCTGTGTTACCCCTCACTACCCACAATAGATGTCTGGCGCCATTGTGTTAACTACAAACTGTCCTTCCTGTGTTACCCCTAACTACCCACAATAGATGTCTGGCGTCATTGTGTTAACTACAAACTGTCCTTCCTGTGTGACCCCTAACTACCCACAATAGATGTCTGGCGTCATTGTGTTAACTACAAACTGTCCTTCCTGTGTTACCCCTAACTACCCACAATAGATGTCTGGCGCCATTGTGTTAACTACAAACTGTCTTTCCTGTGTTACCCCTAACTACCCACAATAGATGTCTGGTACCATTGTGTTGACTACAAACTGTCCTTCCTGTGTTACCACTAACTACCCACAATAGATGTCTGGCGTCATTGTGTTAACTACAAACTGTCCTTCCTGTGTTACCCCTAACTACCCACAATAGATGTCTGGCGTCATTGTGTTAACTACAAACTGTCCTTCCTGTATTACCCCTAACTACCCACAATAGATGTCTGGCGACATTGTGTTAACTACAAACTGTCCTTCCTGTGTTACCCCTAACTACCCACAATAGATGTCTGGCGTCATTGTGTTGACTACAAACTGTCCTTCCTGTGTTACCACTAACCACCCACAATAGATGTCTGGCGCCATTGTGTTAACTACAAACTGTCCTTCCTGTGTTACCCCTCACTACCCACAATAGATGTCTGGCGCCATTGTGTTAACTACAAACTGTCCTTCCTGTGTTACCCCTCACTACCCACAATGGATGTCTGGCGCCATTGTGTTAACTACAAACTGTCCTTCCTGTGTTACCCCTAACTACCCACAATAGATGTCTGGCGCCATTGTGTTAACTACAAACTGTCCTTCCTGTGTTACCCCTAACTACCCACAATAGATGTCTGGCGTCATTGTGTTAACTACAAACTGTCCTTCCTGTGTTACCCCTAACTACCCACAATAGATGTCTGCGTCATTGTGTTAACTACAAACTGTCCTTCCTGTGTGACCCCTCACTACCCACAATAGATGTCTGGCGTCATTGTGTTAACTACAAACTTTCCTTCCTGTGTTACCCCTCACTACCCACAATAGATGTCTGGTGCCATTGTGTTGACTACAAACTGTCCTTCCTGTGTTACCACTAACTACCCACAATAGATGTCTGGCGTCATTGTGTTAACTACAAACTGTCCTTCCTGTGTTACCCCTAACTACCCACAATAGATGTCTGGTGCCATTGTTTTAACTACAAACTGTCCTTCCTGTGTTACCCCTAACTACCCATAATAGATGTCTGGTGCCATTGTGTTGACTACAAACTGTCCTTCCTGTGTTACCCCTAATTACCCACAATAGATGTCTGGTGCCATTGTATTGACTACAAACTGTCCTTCCTGTGTTACCCTTAACTACCCACAATAGATGTCTGGCGTCATTGTGTTAACTACAAACTGTCCTTCCTGTGTTACCCCTAACTACCCACAATAGATGTCTGGCGTCATTGTGTTAACTACAAACTGTCCTTCCTGTGTGACCACTAACTACCCACAATAGATGTCTGGCGTCATTGTGTTAACTACAAACTGTCCTTCCTGTGTTACCCCTAACTACCCACAATAGATGTCTGGCGTCATTGTGTTGACTACAAACTGTCCTTCCTGTGTTACCCCTAACTACCCACAATAGATGTCTGGTACCATTGTGTTGACTACAAACTGTCCTTCCTGTGTTACCACTAACTACCCACAATAGATGTCTGGCGTCATTGTGTTAACTACAAACTGTCCTTCCTGTGTTACCCCTAACTACCCACAATAGATGTCTGGCGTCATTGTGTTAACTACAAACTGTCCTTCCTGTGTTACCCCTAACTACCCACAATAGATGTCTGGCGTCATTGTGTTAACTACAAACTGTCCTTCCTGTATTACCCCTAACTACCCACAATAGATGTCTGGCGACATTGTGTTAACTACAAACTGTCCTTCCTGTGTTACCCCTAACTACCCACAATAGATGTCTGGCGTCATTGTGTTGACTACAAACTGTCCTTCCTGTGTTACCACTAACCACCCACAATAGATGTCTGGCGCCATTGTGTTAACTACAAACTGTCCTTCCTGTGTTACCCCTCACTACCCACAATAGATGTCTGGCGCCATTGTGTTAACTACAAACTGTCCTTCCTGTGTTACCCCTCACTACCCACAATGGATGTCTGGCGCCATTGTGTTAACTACAAACTGTCCTTCCTGTGTTACCCCTAACTACCCACAATAGATGTCTGGCGCCATTGTGTTAACTACAAACTGTCCTTCCTGTGTTACCCCTAACTACCCACAATAGATGTCTGGCGTCATTGTGTTAACTACAAACTGTCCTTCCTGTGTTACCCCTAACTACCCACAATAGATGTCTGCGTCATTGTGTTAACTACAAACTGTCCTTCCTGTGTGACCCCTCACTACCCACAATAGATGTCTGGCGTCATTGTGTTAACTACAAACTTTCCTTCCTGTGTTACCCCTCACTACCCACAATAGATGTCTGGTGCCATTGTGTTGACTACAAACTGTCCTTCCTGTGTTACCACTAACTACCCACAATAGATGTCTGGCGTCATTGTGTTAACTACAAACTGTCCTTCCTGTGTTACCCCTAACTACCCACAATAGATGTCTCGTGCCATTGTTTTAACTACAAACTGTCCTTCCTGTGTTACCCCTAACTACCCATAATAGATGTCTGGTGCCATTGTGTTGACTACAAACTGTCCTTCCTGTGTTACCCCTAATTACCCACAATAGATGTCTGGTGCCATTGTATTGACTACAAACTGTCCTTCCTGTGTTACCCTTAACTACCCACAATAGATGTCTGGCGTCATTGTGTTAACTACAAACTGTCCTTCCTGTGTTACCCCTAACTACCCACAATAGATGTCTGGCGTCATTGTGTCAACCACAAACTGTCCTTCCTGTGTTACCACTAACTACCCACAATAGATGTCTGGCGTCATTGTGTTAACTACAAACTGTCCTTCCTGTGTTACCTCTAACTACCCACAATAGATGTCTGGCGTCATTGTGTTGACTACAAACTGTCCTTCCTGTGTTACCCCTAACTACCCACAATAGATGTCTGGCGTCATTGTGTTAACCACAAACTGTCCTTCCTGTGTTACCACTAACTACCCACAATAGATGTCTGGTGCCATTGCATTGACTACAAACTGTCCTTCCTGTGTTACCCCTAACTACCCACAATAGATGTCTGGCGTCATTGTGTTAACCACAAACTGTCCTTCCTGTGTTACCACTAACTACCCACAATAGATGTCTGGTGCCATTGTATTGACTACAAACTGTCCTTCCTGTGTTACCCTTCACTACCCACAATAGATGTCTGGCGCCATTTTGTTGGGTACAAACTGTCCTTCCTGTGTTACCACTAACTACCCACAATAGATGTCTGGCGTCATTGTGTTGACTACAAACTGTCCTTCCTGTGTTACCCCTAACTACCCACAATAGATGTCTGGTGCCATTGTATTGACTACAAACTGTCCTTCCTGTGTTACCACTAACTACCCACAATAGATGTCTGGCGTCATTGTGTTGACTACAAACTGTCCTTCCTGTGTTACCCCTAACTACCCACAATAGATGTCTGGCGCCATTGTGTTGACTACAAACTGTCCTTCCTGTGTTACCACTAACTACCCACAATAGATGTCTGGCGTCATTGTGTTGACTACAAACTGTCCTTCCTGTGTTACCCCTAACTACCCACAATAGATGTCTGGTGCCATTGTATTGACTACAAACTGTCCTTCCTGTGTTACCACTAACTACCCACAATAGATGTCTGGCGTCATTGTGTTGACTACAAACTGTCCTTCCTGTGTTACCCCTAACTACCCACAATAGATGTCCGGCGTCATTGTGTTAACTACAAACTGTCCTTCCTGTGTTACCCCTAACTACCCACAATAGATGTCTGGTGCCATTGTATTGACTACAAACTGTCCTTCCTTTGTTACCCTTAACTACCCACAATAGATGTCTGGCGTCATTGTGTTAACTACAAACTGTCCTTCCTGTGTTACCATAACTACCCACAATAGATGTCTGGCGTCATTGTGTTAACTACAAACTGTCCTTCCTGTGTTACCCCTAACTACCCACAATAGATGTCTGGCGCCATTGTGTAAACTACAAACTGTCCTTCCTGTGTTACCCCTAACTACCCACAATAGATGTCTGGTGCCATTGTATTGACTACAAACTGTCCTTCCTGTGTTACCCCTAACTACCCACAATAGATGTCTGGCGTCATTGTGTTAACTACAAACTGTCCTTCCTGTGTTACCCTTAACTACCCACAATAGATGTCTGGCGTCATTGTGTTAACTACAAACTGTCCTTCCTGTGTTACCCCTAACTACCCACAATAGATGTCTGGCGCCATTGTGTTAACTACAAACTGTCCTTCCTGTGTTACCACTAACTACCAACAATAGATGTCTGGCGTCATTGTGTTAACTACAAACTGTCCTTCCTGTGTTACCCTTAACTACCCACAATAGATGTCTGGTACCATCGTTTTAACTACAAACTGTCCTTCCTGTGTTACCCCTAACTACCCACAATAGATGTCTGGCGCCATTGTGTTAACTACAAACTGTCCTTCCTGTGTTACCCCTAACTACCCACAATAGATGTCTGGCGCCATTGTGTTAACTACAAACTGTCCTTCCTGTGTTACCCCTAACTACCCACAATAGATGTCTGGTACCATTGTGTTAACTACAAACTGTCCTTCCTGTGTTACCCCTCACTACCCCCAATAGATGTCTGGCGCCATTGTGTTAACTACAAACTGTCCTTCCTGTGTTACCCCTCACTACCCACAATAGATGTCTGGCGCCATTGTGTTAACCACCACAAACTATCCTTCCTGTGTTACCCCTAACTACCCACAATAGATGTCTGGCGTCATTGTGTTAACTACAAACTGTCCTTCCTGTGTTACCCCTAACTACCCACAATAGATGTCTGGCGTCATTGTGTTAACTACAAACTGTCCTTCCTGTGTTACCCCTAACTACCCACAATAGATGTCTTTCCTGTCCTTCCTGTGTTACCCCTAACTACCCACAATAGATGTCTGGTACCATTGTGTTAACTACAAACTGTCCTTCCTGTGTTACCCCTAACTACCTACAATAGATGTCTGACGTCATTGTGTTAACTACAAACTGTCCTTCCTGTGTTACCCCTAACTACCCACAATAGATGTCTGGCGTCATTGTGTTAACTACAAACTGTCCTTCCTGTGTTACCCCTAACTACCCACAATAGATGTCTGGCGTCATTGTGTTAACTGCAAACTATCCTTCCTGTGTTACCCCTAACTACCCACAATAGATGTCTGGCGTCATTGTGTTAACTACAAACTGTCCTTCCTGTGTTACCCCTAACTACCCCCAATAGATGTCTGGCGCCATTGTGTTAACTACAAACTGTCCTTCCTGTGTTACCCCTAACTACCCCCAATAGATGTCTGGCGCCATTGTGTTAACTACAAACTTTCCTTCCTGTGTTACCCCTCACTACCCGCAACAGATGTCTGGTGCCATTGTATTGACTACAAACTGTCCTTCCTGTGTTACCCATCACTACCCACAATAGATGTCTGGCGCCATTGTGTTAACTACAAACTTTCCTTCCTGTGTTACCCCTAACTACCCACAATAGATGTCTGGCGCCATTGTGTTAACTACAAACTATCCTTCCTGTGTTACCCCTAACTACCCACAATAGATGTCTGGCGCCATTGTGTTAACTACAAACTGGCCTTCCTGTGTTACCCCTAACTACCCACAATAGATGTCTGGCGCCATTGTGTTAACTACAAACTGTCCTTCCTGTGTTACCCCTAACTACCCACAATAGATGTCTGGCGCCATTGTGTTAACTACAAACTGTTCTTCCTGTGTTACCCCTCACTACCCGCAATAGATGTCTGGCGCCATTGTGTTAACTACAAACTGTCGTTCCTGTGTTACCCCTAACTACCCACAATAGATGTCTGGCGCCATTGTGTTAACTACAAACTGTCCTTCCTGTGTTACCCCTCACTACCCGCAACAGATGTCTGGTGCCATTGTGTTAACTACAAACTGTCCTTCCTGTGTTACCCCTAACTACCCACAATAGATGTCTGGTGCCATTGTGTTAACTACAAACTGTCCTTCCTGTGTTACCCCTAACTACCCACAATAGATGTCTGGTGCCATTGTGTTAACTACAAACTGTCCTTCCTGTGTTACCCCTAACTACCCACAATAGATGTCTGGTGCCATTGTGTTAACTACAAACTGTCCTTCCTGTGTTACCCCTAACTACCCACAATAGATGTCTGGTGCCATTGTGTTAACTACAAACTGTCCTTCCTGTGTTACCCCTAACTACCCACAATAGATGTCTGGCGCCATTGTGTTAACTACAAACTGTCCTTCCTGTGTTACCCCTCACTACCCACAATAGATGTCTGGCGCCATTGTGTTAACTACAAACTGTCCTTCCTGTGTTACCCCTAACTACCCACAATAGATGTCTGGCGCCATTGTGTTAACTACAAACTGTCCTTCCTGTGTTACCCCTCACTACCCGCAACAGATGTCTGGTGCCATAGTGTTAACTACAAACTGTCCTTCCTGTGTTAGCCCTAACTACCCACAATAGATGTCTGGTGCCATTGTGTTAACTACAAACTGTCCTTCCTGTGTTACCCCTCACTACCCACAATAGATGTCTGGTACCATTGTGTTAACTACAAACTGTCCTTCCTGTGTTACCCCTAACTACCCACAATAGATGTCTGGCGCCATTGTGTTAACTACAAACTGTCCTTCCTGTGTTACCCCTAACTACCCACAATAGATGTCTGGCGCCATTGTGTTAACTACAAACTGTCCTTCCTGTGTTACCCCTAACTACCCAAAAATAGATGTCTGGCGTCATTGTGTTAACTACAAACTGTCCTTCCTGTGTTACCCCTAACTACCCACAATAGATGTCTGGCGCCATTGTGTTAACTACAAACTGTCCTTCCTGTGTTACCCCTCACTACCCACAATAGATGTCTGGTACCATTGTGTTAACTACAAACTGTCCTTCCTGTGTTACCCCTAACTACCCACAATAGATGTCTGGCGCCATTGTGTTAACTACAAACTGTCCTTCCTGTGTTACCCCTCACTACCCGCAACAGATGTCTGGTGCCATTGTGTTAACTACAAACTGTCCTTCCTGTGTTACCCCTAACTACCCACAATAGATGTCTGGTGCCATTGTGTTAACTACAAACTGTCCTTCCTGTGTTACCCCTCACTACCCGCAACAGATGTCTGGTGCCATTGTGTTAACTACAAACTGTCCTTCCTGTGTTACCCCTAACTACCCACAATAGATGTCTGGCGTCATTGTGTTAACTACAAACTGTCCTTCCTGTGTTACCCCTAACTACCCACAATAGATATCTGGCGTCATTGTGTTAACTACAAACTGTCCTTCCTGTGTTACCCCTAACTACCCACAATAGATGTCTGGCGCCATTGTGTTAACTACAAACTGTCCTTCCTGTGTTACCCCTAACTACCCACAATAGATGTCTGGTGCCATTGTATTGACTACAAACTGTCCTTCCTGTGTTACCCCTAACTACCCACAATAGATGTCTGGCGTCATTGTGTTAACTACAAACTGTCCTTCCTGTCTTACCCTTAACTACCCACAATAGATGTCTGGCGTCATTGTGTTAACTACAAACTGTCCTTCCTGTGTTACCCCTAACTACCCACAATAGATGTCTGGCGCCATTGGGTTAACTACAAACTGTCCTTCCTGTGTTACCACTAATTACCAACAATAGATGTCTGGCGTCATTGTGTTAACTACAAACTGTCCTTCCTGTGTTACCCTTAACTACCCACAATAGATGTCTGGTACCATCGTGTTAACTACAAACTGTCCTTCCTGTGTTACCCCTAACTACCCACAATAGATGTCTGGCGCCATTGTGTTAACTACAAACTGTCCTTCCTGTGTTACCCCTAACTACCCACAATAGATGTCTGGCGCCATTGTGTTAACTACAAACTGTCCTTCCTGTGTTACCCTTAACTACCCACAATAGATGTCCGGTACCATTGTGTTGACTACAAACTGTCCTTCCTGTGTTACCCCTCACTACCCCCAATAGATGTCTGGCGCCATTGTGTTAACTACAAACTGTCCTTCCTGTGTTACCCCTCACTACCCACAATAGATGTCTGGCGCCATTGTGTTAACCACCACAAACTATCCTTCCTGTGTTACCCCTAACTACCCACAATAGATGTCTGGCGTCATTGTGTTAACTACAAACAGTCCTTCCTGTGTTACCCCTAACTACCCACAATAGATGTCTGGCGTCATTGTGTTAACTACAAACTGTCCTTCCTGTGTTACCCCTAACTACCCACAATAGATGTCTGGCGTCATTGTGTTAACTACAAACTGTCCTTCCTGTGTTACCCCTAACTACCCACAATAGATGTCTTTCCTGTCCTTCCTGTGTTACCCCTAACTACCCACAATAGACGTCTGGTACCATTGTGTTAACTACAAACTGTCTTTCCTGTGTTACCCCTAACTACCCACAATAGATGTCTGACGTCATTGTGTTAACTACAAACTGTCCTTCCTGTGTTACCCCTAACTACCCACAATAGATGTCTGGCGTCATTGTGTTAACTACAAACTGTCCTTCCTGTGTTACCCCTAACTACCCACAATAGATGTCTGGCGTCATTGTGTTAACTACAAACTATCCTTCCTGTGTAACCCCTAACTACCCACAATAGATGTCTGGCGTCATTGTGTTAACTACAAACTGTCCTTCCTGTGTTACCCCTAACTACCCCCAATAGATGTCTGGCGCCATTGTGTTAACTACAAACTGTCCTTCCTGTGTTACCCCTCACTACCCACAATAGATGTCTGGCGCCATTGTGTTAACTACAAACTTTCCTTCCTGTGTTACCCCTCACTACCCGCAACAGATGTCTGGTGCCATTGTATTGAATACAAACTGTCCTTCCTGTGTTACCCCTCACTACCCACAATAGATGTCTGGCGCCATTGTGTTAACTACAAACTGTCCTTCCTGTGTTACCCCTAACTACCCACAATAGATGTCTGGCGCCATTGTGTTAACTACAAACTGTCCTTCCTGTGTTACCCCTAACTACCCACAATAGATGTCTGGCGCCATTGTGTTAACTACAAACTGTCCTTCCTGTGTTACCCCTAACTACCCTCTATAGATGTCTGGCGCCATTGTGTTAACTACAAACTGTCCTTCCTGTGTTACCCCTAACTACCCACAATAGATGTCTGGCGCCATTGTGTTAACTACAAACTGTCCTTCCTGTGTTACCCCTCACTACCCACAATAGATGTCTGGCGCCATTGTGTTAACTACAAACTGTCCTTCCTGTGTTACCCCTAACTACCCACAATAGATGTCTGGCGCCATTGTGTTAACTACAAACTGTCCTTCCTGTGTTACCCCTCACTACCCGCAACAGATGTCTGGTGCCATTGTGTTAACTACAAACTGTCCTTCCTGTGTTACCCCTAACTACCCACAATAGATGTCTGGTGCCATTGTGTTAACTACAAACTGTCCTTCCTGTGTTACCCCTCACTACCCGCAACAGATGTCTGGTGCCATTGTGTTAACTACAAACTGTCCTTCCTGTGTTACCCCTAACTACCCACAATAGATGTCTGGTGCCATTGTGTTAACTACAAACTGTCCTTCCTGTGTTACCCCTCACTACCCGCAACAGATGTCTGGTGCCATTGTGTTAACTACAAACTGTCCTTCCTGTGTTACCCCTAACTACCCACAATAGATGTCTGGTGCCATTGTGTTAACTACAAACTGTCCTTCCTGTGTTACCCCTCACTACCCACAATAGATGTCTGGTACCATTGTGTTAACTACAAACTGTCCTTCCTGTGTTACCCCTAACTACCCACAATAGATGTCTGGCGCCATTGTGTTAACTACAAACTGTCCTTCCTGTGTTACCCCTCACTACCCGCAACAGATGTCTGGTGCCATTGTGTTAACTACAAACTGTCCTTCTTGTGTTACCCCTAACTACCCACAATAGATGTCTGGTGCCATTGTGTTAACTACAAACTGTCCTTCCTGTGTTACCCCTCACTACCCGCAACAGATGTCTGGTGCCATTGTGTTAACTACAAACTGTCCTTCCTGTGTTACCCCTAACTACCCACAATAGATGTCTGGCGTCATTGTGTTAACTACAAACTGTCCTTCCTGTGTTACCCCTCACTACCCACAATAGATGTCTGGTACCATTGTGTTAACTACAAACTGTCCTTCCTGTGTTACCCCTAACTACCCACAATAGATGTCTGGCGTCATTGTGTTAACTACAAACTGTCCTTCCTGTGTTACCCCTCACTACCCACAATAGATGTCTGGTACCATTGTGTTAACTACAAACTGTCCTTCCTGTGTTACCCCTAACTACCCACAATAGATGTCTGGCGCCATTGTGTTAACTACAAACTGTCTTTCCTGTGTTACCCCTCACTACCCACAATAGATGTCTGGCGCCATTGTGTTAACTACAAACTGTCCTTCCTGTGTTACCCCTAACTACCCACAATAGATGTCTGGCGCCATTGTGTTAACTACAAACTGTCCTTCCTGTGTTACCCCTCACTACCCGCAACAGATGTCTGGTGCCATTGTGTTAACTACAAACTGTCCTTCCTGTGTTACCCCTAACTACCCACAATAGATGTCTGGTGCCATTGTGTTAACTACAAACTGTCCTTCCTGTATTACCCCTAACTACCCACAATAGATGTCTGGTGCCATTGTGTTAACTACAAACTGTCCTTCCTGTGTTACCCCTAACTACCCACAATAGATGTCTGGTGCCATTGTGTTAACTACAAACTGTCCTTCCTGTGTTACCCCTAACTACCCACAATAGATGTCTGGTGCCATTGTGTTAACTACAAACTGTCCTTCCTGTGTTACCCCTAACTACCCACAATAGATGTCTGGCGCCATTGTGTTAACTACAAACTGTCCTTCCTGTGTTACCCCTCACTACCCACAATAGATGTCTGGCGCCATTGTGTTAACTACAAACTGTCCTTCCTGTGTTACCCCTAACTACCCACAATAGATGTCTGGCGCCATTGTGTTAACTACAAACTGTCCTTCCTGTGTTACCCCTCACTACCCGCAACAGATGTCTGGTGCCATAGTGTTAACTACAAACTGTCCTTCCTGTGTTACCCCTAACTACCCACAATAGATGTCTGGTGCCATTGTGTTAACTACAAACTGTCCTTCCTGTGTTACCCCTCACTACCCACAATAGATGTCTGGTACCATTGTGTTAACTACAAACTGTCCTTCCTGTGTTACCCCTAACTACCCACAATAGATGTCTGGCGCCATTGTGTTAACTACAAACTGTCCTTCCTGTGTTACCCCTCACTACCCGCAACAGATGTCTGGTGCCATTGTGTTAACTACAAACTGTCCTTCCTGTGTTACCCCTAACTACCCACAATAGATGTCTGGCGTCATTGTGTTAACTACAAACTGTCCTTCCTGTGTTACCCCTAACTACCCACAATAGATGTCTGGCGCCATTGTGTTAACTACAAACTGTCCTTCCTGTGTTACCCCTCACTACCCACAATAGATGTCTGGTACCATTGTGTTAACTACAAACTGTCCTTCCTGTGTTACCCCTAACTACCCACAATAGATGTCTGGCGCCATTGTGTTAACTACAAACTGTCCTTCCTGTGTTACCCCTCACTACCCGCAACAGATGTCTGGTGCCATTGTGTTAACTACAAACTGTCCTTCCTGTGTTACCCCTAACTACCCACAATAGATGTCTGGTGCCATTGTGTTAACTACAAACTGTCCTTCCTGTGTTACCCCTCACTACCCGCAACAGATGTCTGGTGCCATTGTGTTAACTACAAACTGTCCTTCCTGTGTTACCCCTAACTACCCACAATAGATGTCTGGCGTCATTGTGTTAACTACAAACTGTCCTTCCTGTGTTACCCCTAACTACCCACAATAGATGTCTGGCGTCATTGTGTTAACTACAAACTGTCCTTCCTGTGTTACCCCTAACTACCCACAATAGATGTCTGGCGCCATTGTGTTAACTACAAACTGTCCTTCCTGTGTTACCCCTAACTACCCACAATAGATGCCTGGTGCCATTGTATTGACTACAAACTGTCCTTCCTGTGTTACCCCTAACTACCCACAATAGATGTCTGGCGTCATTGTGTTAACTACAAACTGTCCTTCCTGTGTTACCCTTAACTACCCACAATAGATGTCTGGCGTCATTGTGTTAACTACAAACTGTCCTTCCTGTGTTACCCCTAACTACCCACAATAGATGTCTGGCGCCATTGTGTTAACTACAAACTGTCCTTCCTGTGTTACCCCTAACTACCCACTATAGATGTCTGGCGCCATTGTGTTAACTACAAACTGTCCTTCCTGTGTTACCCCTAACTACCCACAATAGATGTCTGGCGCCATTGTGTTAACTACAAACTGTCCTTCCTGTGTTACCCCTCACTACCCACAATAGATGTCTGGCGCCATTGTGTTAACTACAAAC
Source organism: Arenicola marina (assembly GCA_964019135.1). NCBI lineage: Eukaryota > Metazoa > Annelida > Polychaeta > Arenicolidae > Arenicola > Arenicola marina. The sequence continues at coordinate 41,076,300 of OZ025258.1, forward strand.
TGTCCTTCCTGTGTTACCCCTAACTACCCACAATAGATGTCTGGTACCATTGTGTTAACTACAAACTGTCCTTCCTGTGTTACCCCTCACTACCCGCAACAGATGTCTGGTGCCATTGTGTTAACTACAAACTGTCCTTCCTGTGTTACCCCTAACTACCCACAATAGATGTCTGGTGCCATTGTGTTAACTACAAACTGTCCTTCCTGTGTTACCCCTCACTACCCGCAACAGATGTCTGGTGCCATTGTGTTAACTACAAACTGTCCTTCCTGTGTTACCCCTAACTACCCACAATAGATGTCTGGTGCCAATGTGTTAACTACAAACTGTCCTTCCTGTGTTACCCCTCACTACCCGCGACAGATGTCTGGTGCCATTGTGTTAACTACACACTGTCCTTCCTGTGTTACCCCTAACTACCCACAATAGATGTCTGGTGCCATTGTGTTAACTACAAACTGTCCTTCCTGTGTTACCCCTCACTACCCACAATAGATGTCTGGTACCTTTGTGTTAACTACAAACTGTCCTTCCTGTGTTACCCCTAACTACCCACAATAGATGTCTGGCGCCATTGTGTTAACTACAAACTGTCCTTCCTGTGTTACCCCTCACTACCCGCAACAGATGTCTGGTGCCATTGTGTTAACTACAAACTGTCCTTCTTGTGTTACCCCTAACTACCCACAATAGATGTCTGGTGCCATTGTGTTAACTACAAACTGTCCTTCCTGTGTTACCCCTCACTACCCGCAACAGATGTCTGGTGCCATTGTGTTAACTACAAACTGTCCTTCCTGTGTTACCCCTAACTACCCACAATAGATGTCTGGCGTCATTGTGTTAACTACAAACTGTCCTTCCTGTGTTACCCCTCACTACCCACAATAGATGTCTGGTACCATTGTGTTAACTACAAACTGTCCTTCCTGTGTTACCCCTAACTACCCACAATAGATGTCTGGCGTCATTGTGTTAACTACAAACTGTCCTTCCTGTGTTACCCCTCACTACCCACAATAGATGTCTGGTACCATTGTGTTAACTACAAACTGTCCTTCCTGTGTTACCCCTAACTACCCACAATAGATGTCTGGCGCCATTGTGTTAACTACAAACTGTCTTTCCTGTGTTACCCCTCACTACCCACAATAGATGTCTGGCGCCATTGTGTTAACTACAAACTGTCCTTCCTGTGTTACCCCTAACTACCCACAATAGATGTCTGGCGCCATTGTGTTAACTACAAACTGTCTTTCCTGTGTTACCCCTCACTACCCGCAACAGATGTCTGGTGCCATTGTGTTAACTACAAACTGTCCTTCCTGTGTTACCCCTAACTACCCACAATAGATGTCTGGTGCCATTGTGTTAACTACAAACTGTCCTTCCTGTGTTACCCCTAACTACCCACAATAGATGTCTGGTGCCATTGTGTTAACTACAAACTGTCCTTCCTGTGTTACCCCTAACTACCCACAATAGATGTCTGGTGCCATTGTGTTGACTACAAACTGTCCTTCCTGTGTTACCCCTAACTACCCACAATAGATGTCTGGTGCCATTGTGTTAACTACAAACTGTCCTTCCTGTGTTACCCCTAACTACCCACAATAGATGTCTGGCGCCATTGTGTTAACTACAAACTGTCCTTCCTGTGTTACCCCTCACTACCCACAATAGATGTCTGGCGCCATTGTGTTAACTACAAACTGTCCTTCCTGTGTTACCCCTAACTACCCACAATAGATGTCTGGCGCCATTGTGTTAACTACAAACTGTCCTTCCTGTGTTACCCCTCACTACCCGCAACAGATGTCTGGTGCCATAGTGTTAACTACAAACTGTCCTTCCTGTGTTACCCCTAACTACCCACAATAGATGTCTGGTGCCATTGTGTTAACTACAAACTGTCCTTCCTGTGTTACCCCTCACTACCCACAATAGATGTCTGGTACCATTGTGTTAACTACAAACTGTCCTTCCTGTGTTACCCCTAACTACCCACAATAGATGTCTGGCGCCATTGTGTTAACTACAAACTGTCCTTCCTGTGTTACCCCTCACTACCCGCAACAGATGTCTGGTGCCATTGTGTTAACTACAAACTGTCCTTCCTGTGTTACCCCTAACTACCCACAATAGATGTCTGGCGTCATTGTGTTAACTACAAACTGTCCTTCCTGTGTTACCCCTAACTACCCACAATAGATGTCTGGCGCCATTGTGTTAACTACAAACTGTCCTTCCTGTGTTACCCCTCACTACCCACAATAGATGTCTGGTACCATTGTGTTAACTACAAACTGTCCTTCCTGTGTTACCCCTAACTACCCACAATAGATGTCTGGCGCCATTGTGTTAACTACAAACTGTCCTTCCTGTGTTACCCCTCACTACCCGCAACAGATGTCTGGTGCCATTGTGTTAACTACAAACTGTCCTTCCTGTGTTACCCCTAACTACCCACAATAGATGTCTGGTGCCATTGTGTTAACTACAAACTGTCCTTCCTGTGTTACCCCTCACTACCCGCAACAGATGTCTGGTGCCATTGTGTTAACTACAAACTGTCCTTCCTGTGTTACCCCTAACTACCCACAATAGATGTCTGGCGTCATTGTGTTAACTACAAACTGTCCTTCCTGTGTTACCCCTAACTACCCACAATAGATGTCTGGCGTCATTGTGTTAACTACAAACTGTCCTTCCTGTGTTACCCCTAACTACCCACAATAGATGTCTGGCGCCATTGTGTTAACTACAAACTGTCCTTCCTGTGTTACCCCTAACTACCCACAATAGATGTCTGGTGCCATTGTATTGACTACAAACTGTCCTTCCTGTGTTACCCCTAACTACCCACAATAGATGTCTGGCGTCATTGTGTTAACTACAAACTGTCCTTCCTGTGTTACCCTTAACTACCCACAATAGATGTCTGGCGTCATTGTGTTAACTACAAACTGTCCTTCCTGTGTTACCCCTAACTACCCACAATAGATGTCTGGCGCCATTGGGTTAACTACAAACTGTCCTTCCTGTGTTACCACTAACTACCAACAATAGATGTCTGGCGTCATTGTGTTAACTACAAACTGTCCTTTCTGTGTTACCCTTAACCACCCACAATAGATGTCTGGTACCATCGTGTTAACTACAATCTGTCCTTCCTGTGTTACCCCTAACTACCCACAATAGATGTCTGGCGCCATTGTGTTAACTACAAACTGTCCTTCCTGTGTTACCCCTAACTACCCACAATAGATGTCTGGCGCCATTGTGTTAACTACAAACTGTCCTTCCTGTGTTACCCTTAACTACCCACAATAGATGTCCGGTACCATTGTGTTGACTACAAACTGTCCTTCCTGTGTTACCCCTCACTACCCCCAATAGATGTCTGGCGCCATTGTGTTAACTACAAACTGTCCTTCCTGTGTTACCCCTCACTACCCACAATAGATGTCTGGCGCCATTGTGTTAACCACCACAAACTATCCTTCCTGTGTTACCCCTAACTACCCACAATAGATGTCTGGCGTCATTGTGTTAACTACAAACAGTTCTTCCTGTGTTACCCCTAACTACCCACAATAGATGTCTGGCGTCATTGTGTTAACTACAAACTGTCCTTCCTGTGTTACCCCTAACTACCTACAATAGATGTCTGGCGTCATTGTGTTAACTACAAACTGTCCTTCCTGTGTTACCCCTAACTACCCACAATAGATGTCTTTCCTGTCCTTCCTGTGTTACCCCTAACTACCCACAATAGATGTCTGGTACCATTGTGTTAACTACAAACTGTCTTTCCTGTGTTACCCCTAACTACCCACAATAGATGTCTGACGTCATTGTGTTAACTACAAACTGTCCTTCCTGTGTTACCCCTAACTACCCACAATAGATGTCTGGCGTCATTGTTTTAACTACAAACTGTCCTTCCTGTGTTACCCCTAACTACCCACAATAGATGTCTGGCGTCATTGTGTTAACTACAAACTATCCTTCCTGTGTTACCCCTAACTACCCACAATAGATGTCTGGCGTCATTGTGTTAACTACAAACTGTCCTTCCTGTGTTACCCCTAACTACCCCCAATAGATGTCTGGCGCTATTGTGTTAACTACAAACTGTCCTTCCTGTGTTACCCCTCACTACCCACAATAGATGTCTGGCGCCATTGTGTTAACTACAAACTTTCCTTCCTGTGTTACCCCTCACTACCCGCAACAGATGTCTGGTGCCATTGTATTGACTACAAACTGTCCTTCCTGTGTTACCCCTCACTACCCACAATAGATGTCTGGCGCCATTGTGTTAACTACAAACTGTCCTTCCTGTGTTACCCCTAACTACCCACAATAGATGTCTGGCGCCATTGTGTTAACTACAAACTGTCCTTCTGTGTTACCCCTAACTACCCACAATAGATGTCTGGCGCCATTGTGTTAACTACAAACTGTCCTTCCTGTGTTACCCCTAACTACCCACAATAGATGTCTGGCGCCATTGTGTTAACTACAAACTGTCCTTCCTGTGTTAACCCTAACTACCCACAATAGATGTCTGGCGCCATTGTGTTAACTACAAACTGTCCTTCCTGTGTTACCCCTAACTACCCACAATAGATGTCTGGCGCCATTGTGTTAACTACAAACTGTCCTTCCTGTGTTACCCCTAACTACCCACAATAGATGTCTGGCGCCATTGTGTTAACTACAAACTGTCCTTCCTGTGTTACCCCTAACTACCCACAATAGATGTCTGACGCCATTGTGTTAACTACAAACTGTCCTTCCTGTGTTACCCCTCACTACCCGCAACAGATGTCTGGTGCCATTGTGTTAACTACAAACTGTCCTTCCTGTGTTACCCCTAACTACCCACAATAGATGTCTGGTGCCATTGTGTTAACTACAAACTGTCCTTCCTGTGTTACCCCTCACTACCCGCAACAGATGTCTGGTGCCATTGTGTTAACTACAAACTGTCCTTCCTGTGTTACCCCTAACTACCCACAATAGATGTCTGGTGCCATTGTGTTAACTACAAACTGTCCTTCCTGTGTTACCCCTCACTACCCGCAACAGATGTCTGGTGCCATTGTGTTAACTACAAACTGTCCTTCCTGTGTTACCCCTAACTACCCACAATAGATGTCTGGTGCCATTGTGTTAACTACAAACTGTCCTTCCTGTGTTACCCTTAACTACCCACAATAGATGTCTGGCGCCATTGTGTTAACTACAAACTGTCCTTCCTGTGTTACCCCTAACTACCCACAATAGATGTCTGGCGCCATTGGGTTAACTACAAACTGTCCTTCCTGTGTTACCACTAACTACCAACAATAGATGTCTGGCGTCATTGTGTTAACTACAAACTGTCCTTTCTGTGTTACCCTTAACTACCCACAATAGATGTCTGGTACCATCGTGTTAACTACAATCTGTCCTTCCTGTGTTACCCCTCACTACCCACAATAGATGTCTGGCGCCATTGTGTTAACTACAAACTGTCCTTCCTGTGTTACCCCTAACTACCCACAATAGATGTCTGGCGCCATTGTGTTAACTACAAACTGTCCTTCCTGTGTTACCCTTAACTACCCACAATAGATGTCCGGTACCATTGTGTTGACTACAAACTGTCCTTCCTGTGTTACCCCTAACTACCCACAATAGATGTCTGGCGCCATTGTGTTAACTACAAACTGTCCTTCCTGTGTTACCCCTAACTACCCACAATAGATGTCTGGCGCCATTGTGTTAACTACAAACTGTCCTTCCTGTGTTACCCCTCACTACCCACAATAGATGTCTGGCGCCATTGTGTTAACCACCACAAACTATCCTTCCTGTGTTACCCCTAACTACCCACAATAGATGTCTGGCGTCATTGTGTTAACTACAAACAGTCCTTCCTGTGTTACCCCTAACTACCCACAATAGATGTCTGGCGTCATTGTGTTAACTACAAACTGTCCTTCCTGTGTTACCCCTAACTACCCACAATAGATGTCTGGCGCCATTGTGTTAACTACAAACTGTCCTTCCTGTGTTACCCCTAACTACCCACAATAGATGTCTTTCCTGTCCTTCCTGTGTTACCCCTCACTACCCGCAACAGATGTCTGGTGCCATTGTATTGACTACAAACTGTCCTTCCTGTGTTACCCCTCACTACCCACAATAGATGTCTGGCGCCATTGTGTTAACTACAAACTGTCCTTCCTGTGTTACCCCTAACTACCCACAATAGATGTCTGGCGCCATTGTGTTAACTACAAACTGTCCTTCCTGTGTTACCCCTAACTACCCACAATAGATGTCTGGCGCCATTGTGTTAACTACAAACTGTCCTTCCTGTGTTACCCCTAACTACCCACAATAGATGTCTGGCGCCATTGTGTTAACTACAAACTGTCCTTCCTGTGTTACCCCTAACTACCCACAATAGATGTCTGGCGCCATTGTGTTAACTACAAACTGTCCTTCCTGTGTTACCCCTAACTACCCACAATAGATGTCTGGCGCCATTGTGTTAACTACAAACTGTCCTTCCTGTGTTACCCCTAACTACCCACAATAGATGTCTGGCGCCATTGTGTTAACTACAAACTGTCCTTCCTGTGTTACCCCTCACTACCCGCAACAGATGTCTGGTGCCATTGTGTTAACTACAAACTGTCCTTCCTGTGTTACCCCTAACTACCCACAATAGATGTCTGGTGCCATTGTGTTAACTACAAACTGTCCTTCCTGTGTTACCCCTCACTACCCGCAACAGATGTCTGGTGCCATTGTGTTAACTACAAACTGTCCTTCCTGTGTTACCCCTAACTACCCACAATAGATGTCTGGTGCCATTGTGTTAACTACAAACTGTCCTTCCTGTGTTACCCCTCACTACCCGCAACAGATGTCTGGTGCCATTGTGTTAACTACAAACTGTCCTTCCTGTGTTACCCCTAACTACCCACAATAGATGTCTGGTGCCATTGTGTTAACTACAAACTGTCCTTCCTGTGTTACCCCTCACTACTCACAATAGATGTCTGGTACCTTTGTGTTAACTACAAACTGTCCTTCCTGTGTTACCCCTAACTACCCACAATAGATGTCTGGCGCCATTGTGTTAACTACAAACTGTCCTTCCTGTGTTACCCCTCACTACCCGCAACAGATGTCTGGTGCCATTGTGTTAACTACAAACTGTCCTTCCTGTGTTACCCCTAACTACCCACAATAGATGTCTGGTGCCATTGTGTTAACTACAAACTGTCCTTCCTGTGTTACCCCTCACTACCCGCAACAGATGTCTGGTGCCATTGTGTTAACTACAAACTGTCCTTCCTGTGTTACCCCTAACTACCCACAATAGATGTCTGGCGTCATTGTGTTAACTACAAACTGTCCTTCCTGTGTTACCCCTCACTACCCACAATAGATGTCTGGTACCATTGTGTTAACTACAAACTGTCCTTCCTGTGTTACCCCTAACTACCCACAATAGATGTCTGGCGTCATTGTGTTAACTACAAACTGTCCTTCCTGTGTTACCCCTCACTACCCACAATAGATGTCTGGAACCATTGTGTTAACTACAAACTGTCCTTCCTGTGTTACCACTAACTACCCACCATAGATGTCTGGCGCCATTGTGTTAACTACAAACTGTCCTTCCTGTGTTACCCCTAACTACCCACAATAGATGTCTGGCGCCATTGTGTTAACTACAAACTGTCCTTCCTGTGTTACCCCTAACTACCCACAATAGATGTCTGGCGCCATTGTGTTAATTACAAACTGTCCTTCCTGTGTTACCCCTAACTACCCACAATAGATGTCTGGTACCATTGTGTTAACTACAAATTTTCCTTCCTGTGTTACCCCTCACTACCCGCAATAGATGTCTGGCGTCATTGTGTTAACTACAAACTGTCCTTCCTGTGTTACCCCTCACAACCCACAATAGATGTCTGGCGCCATTGTGTTAACTACAAACTGTCCTTCCTGTGTTACCCCTCACTACCCACAATAGATGTCTGGTGCCATTGTGTTAACTACAAACTGTCCTTCCTGTGTTACCCCTAACTACCCACAATAGATGTCTGGCGCCATTGTGTTAACCACAAACTGTCCTTCCTGTGTTACCCCTAACTACCCACAATAGATGTCTGGCGTCATTGTGTTAACTACAAACTGTCCTTCCTGTGTTACCCCTAACTACCCACAATAGATGTCTGGCGTCATTGTGTTAACTACAAACTGTCCTTCCTGTGTTACCCCTAACTACCCACAATAGATGTCTGGTACCATTGTGTTAACTACAAACTGTCCTTCCTGTGTTACCCCTAACTACCCACAATAGATGTCTGGTACCATTGTGTTAACTACAAACTGTCCTTCCTGTGTTACCCCTAACTACCCACAATAGATGTCTGGCGCCATTGTGTTAACCACAAACTGTCCTTCCTGTGTTACCCCCAACTACCCACAATAGATGTCTGGCGCCATTGTGTTAACTACAAACTGTCCTTCCTGTGTTACCCCTAACTACCCACAATAGATGTCTGGCGTCATTGTGTTAACTACAAACTGTCCTTCCTGTGTTACCCCTAACTACCCACAATAGATGTCTGGTACCATTGTGTTAACTACAAACTGTCCTTCCTGTGTTACCCCTAACTACCCACAATAGATGTCTGGCGTCATTGTGTTAACTACAAACTGTCCTTCCTGTGTTACCCCTCACTACCCACAATAGATGTCTGGCGCCATTGTGTTAACTACAAACTGTCCTTCCTGTGTTACCCCTCACTACCCACAATAGATGTCTGGCGTCATTGTGTTAACTACAAACTGTCCTTCCTGTGTTACCCCTAACTACCCACAATAGATGTCTGGCGTCATTGTGTTAACTACAAACTGTCCTCCCTGTGTTACCCCTAACTACCCACAATAGATGTCTAGCGCCATTGTGTTAACTACAAACTGTCCTTCCTGTGTTACCCCTAACTACCCACAATAGATGTCTGGCGTCATTGTGTTAACTACAAACTGTCCTTCCTGTGTTACCCTTAACTACCCACAATAGATGTCCGGTACCATTGTGTTAACTACAAACTGTCCTTCCTGTGTTACCCCTAACTACCCACAATAGATGTCTGGCGTCATTGTGTTAACTACAAACTGTCCTTCCTGTGTTACCCCTCACTACACACAATATATGTCTGGCGCCATTGTGTTAACTACAAACTGTCCGTCCTGTGTTACCCCTCACTACCCACAATAGATGTCTGGTACCATTGTGTTAACTACAAACTGTCCTTCCTGTGTTACCCCTCACTACCCACAATAGATGTCTGGCGCCATTGTGTTAATTACAAACTTTCCTTCCTGTGTTACCCCGCACTACCCACAATAGATGTCTGGCGCCATTGTGTTAACTACAAACTGTCCTTCCTGTGTTACCCCTAACTACCCACAATAGATGTCTGGCGTCATTGTGTTAACTACAAACTGTCCTTCCTGTGTTACCCCTAACTACCCACAATAGATGTCTGGTACCATTGTGTTAACTACAAACTGTCCTTCCTGTGTTACCCCTAACTACCCACAATAGATGTCTGGTACCATTGTGTTAACTACAAACTGTCCTTCCTGTGTTACCCCTAACTACCCACAATAGATGTCTGGCGCCATTGTGTTAACTACAAACTGTCCTTCCTGTGTTACCCCTAACTACCCACAATAGATGTCTGGCGTCATTGTGTTAACTACAAACTGTCCTTCCTGTGTTACCCCTAACTACCCACAATAGATGTCTGGTACCATTGTGTTAACTACAAACTGTCCTTCCTGTGTTACCCCTAACTACCCACAATAGATGTCTGGTACCATTGTGTTAACTACAAACTGTCCTTCCTGTGTTACCCCTAACTACCCACAATAGATGTCTGGCGTCATTGTGTTAACTACAAACTGTCCTTCTTGTGTTACCCCTAACTACCCACAATAGATGTCTGGCGCCATTGTGTTAACTACAAACTGTCCTTCCTGTGTTACCCCTAACTACCCACAATAGATGTCTGGCGACATTGTGTTAACTACAAACTGTCCTTCCTGTGTTACCCCTAACTACACACAATAGATGTCTGGTACCATTGTGTTATAGCTCTTCTCACTGACCGTCTGGACACCTTCCCGAGATGCTTTGCGTGGGCCACTGAGCCAATGGCTACGAGCCGACGGCCTTCAGAGAGGCTCTGCCGAGTCCTGTCAAAACAAACCCATCTTATTCCTAACGAATCTGTGTTCAGGGTCGGAGGCCCATCCATCACCCCCGTTCATAAAGTGGTCGTCATGGCAGCCGATGTGTCGTTCCTGTCTACTACAGACATGTGTAGCGTGGTCTGTGGTATATTTAGAGCGCCCCCCGCGTCGACCCGTGGAAAGCGGATTGAAGCAAACCGCAACATGAAATTATAGTCTTTCTTTGTCTTTCGTTATCCTTCGCGCTTTGTTTACGCTGTTCGTGTCTGTCGCAGCCATGTCCGTTATCACACTCGTTTCTCTTGATATTTATATCTGCGCACCTTGGTTTTGTCTGGTAAGTATATATATATGCCGTGAGAAGTCTATAAACAAGAGCGCCCACCACGGCGCTATGTGGGGCATCAGATAGGAGCCCGAGATGTCAGTGGTTTGTGATTTGCGACCTATAGGTCATGTTATCTATATGCTTACACTATTTCTCATCCTGACCCTGATGAGAATACTGCCAACAAATTAGTCGTCAGCCAAAAGTACAACCGTGACGGGCCTTCACAAGGAAATATTGCATCTGAGCATGCACATTCAGCCACCGAGTGGGGGGGGTCGGGGGGCGGGGTGGCCACCGAGTGGAGGGGGTCGGGGGGCGGGGTGGCCACCGAGTGGAGGGGGTCGGGGGGCGGGCAGGTGGCGGGGACAGAGAAACTTGGAAAGAGCTAAAGTGCTTTTTCCATGTAAGTCGATTTCATTTATTTCATGATGGGTTGCTTATTCATGACGCTTTAACCGCTTTTTGTCATATCGCGTCAGTGGGAGAAGGAAAGGAGAGTGGAGCCATGTCCCCCTACTCTTTGCGAAGGATATGGGATCTTTATCCTGCTACCACACATACATGAACACCGGGGGGCTCGAACTACCGATCCACGTGCCGTTAGGCTCTCAGGTGACCTAGAGCGAGCGCTCTAACCCACTGAGCTATCGGGGCGACCCCTATTTATTTCATGAAGTTTCCAACAAACATATATGTACATGTAAATGGTCACCTTGATTTCATTGTGGTTCACGTTGCCAGGTCGGATCCAGAACGTTGAAAAAGGGAGGAGGTGGGGGGGGGAGAGGGGGAGGGTCGGGGGTCGTCTGTCCACCTTGGGAGAATTTAGCCCACCGAGAAAATAGTAACGAAAAACGAAACTCTTTGGAGCCTCTCTACGGGCCCATAGGGGGTTGTCTATCGCCAATAGGGGGTGGTCTAGCGCCCCTGGTCACTCCCTGAGTCCACTGGAACCCTCTGGGACCGGCAATGCCTTCATGTGTATCACGTGGTTTCATGTTGGTTATTAGTTGTTTGTTTCACAACATTTAAGCTGTTTTATGGACAAGGTCCCCTCTTCTTTCACTGCCCCAACCCCTCCCCCCTCTGCCCCTCTCACTCCCCTACAAGTTCCCTCCTCTCCCCCTCTCACTCCCCCACACGTTCCCTTCTCTCACCCTCTTATTGACCCACCCCCTCCCCCCTCCTTCCGTCGCCCCTAGCGTCAAATACATATATTTCAGCTGATTAAACGGTTAAGCAGGTTATCACAGTTCGATGTCATTAAGATATCCTATCTGGTGGGTCCTGTCACACTCTCAGCTCCTGCCCTCTCACCCCCCACCCCCTCCCTTCTCACTCCCCCACCCCTCTCCTCTCATTCCCCCTTCCCCACTCACCAGTAAGATACCATGGCGACTGGCATTGTGTCCTGAAACAGAGGTTTGTCTCAGGGGTGTAGTGTGTCACGGGGCCACCAGGGGGAGGTGTCTGGGGTCGGAGGGGCGGGCCGGGAGGGAGGGGCCGACTGCTGGAGTGTCCCCGGCAGGCTGTCTTTATCACCACCCTGCTTGCCACACCCCGTCCCTTCACCGCCGCCCCCCCCCCTCCATCTTCGCGGTACACTTCCGAGATCTCGTCAATAGATCTCTTTGCTAAACACTGCGGTAAGTTATATTTAAATGTGTCCATGCCCGCGAGACAACTATAACGAGGTGAGTTATTGCGCAATCATTACGAGACAGCTGTGGGGGAGAGGGAGGGGCCACGGGGGGTCACCCCACTCGAGCTGAAAAGGGAGGCTGGGGAGCTAAGGGGGGGGGGCGGGGGGGGGGGGGGGGGTAGGGCTGTGACAAGGTCGATGAATCTTCCCCGACATACTCAGAAGTATCAGCTCAGCGCCGTCTGTGACGCCTTTTGAACACATAATTTCTACAAAATATGTTTTTATACAGTGAGTGCTATACTGGACGTTGTCTTGGGTGATTGTGACCAGACAGGTATATTTAGATGTTGAATGGCGTCCTATTACCGTCTGACATATCAGCAACATGCTATATGTCTCTCTTTGGTTCATATCAGTAAGTATAAAGTAAGTTATAACGCATGTGACCTGGCAATAAAGGTAAGTTATAACGCAGGTCACCTGGTAATAAAGGTAAGTTATAACACAGGTGACCTAGTAATAAAGGTAAGTTATAACACGGGTGACCTGCTAACAAAGGTAAGTTGTAGCACAGGTGATCTGGTAATAAAGGTAAGTTATAACACAGATGACCTGATAATAAAGGTAAGTTATAACACAGGTGACCTGGCAATAAAGTAACTTACAACACAAGTGACCTGGTAATAAAGTAACTTATAACACAGGTGACCTTGTAATAATGGTAAGTTATAGCACATGATATGGTGACATTATGACGCAGACAATATGGTATGTTACAACACAGGCGATGCGGTCGCGTCATGACACAGGTTATGACTAGCAACTGCAATGTCAAGTTATTCAACCTGCACACAATGACTGCAAAATATGTTATTTTATTTATTTTGAATACAATATATAGGAAAATATACAATGATGTAGTATGCTTCACATTTCGTGGCCTAAGCTCCTATTCACTAGGTGGCGCTCCCCAGATTACATGGCAAAATTTATTTAACGTTAGATGAACGTTAGCAGCTACGTTTAATTAACGTTATATGTTAACGTTATTCCAGCGTAATTTTATTAATTGATTTAACGTTAAATTAACATTTGCATTTTAACGTTAACAGTAAAATATTTTTAAATGAATATCAAAAGGTAGCGATCGGGAATAGCCGGCCTTCCTGCCGCTGTACACCCTGTGTCACTGCGTATTGCTCGGGAGGGTGGCCCCAGGTTGGTCACCATTGGCACCGGTGTGGTAGTTAAAGTCATAGGACTCTGAAAGTTCTTCCCCACCAGATTACAAGGCACGCATACTAACCATTGCACTACCGAAGCCGGCTTTATATTAGACATGTATCAAATGGTTCAAATAAATATCTAAAGTTAATTTTATGTGACTTATAACCCAGACACTTTTGTTTGAAACATTATTATTGAAATGAATCTTATTTATTTGCCCTTTATTTTTCGATATGTTCACGTTTCGGCTGCGACCTTACGTTTTTTATAAACGTGTTTCTAATATTAATTTGCCGTTTACCTTGCAATCTTGTTTTTGTAAACGTTTTTCTAACATTAATTTTCAGTTTATCTTGCAAACTGTTTTTGTAAACGAAAACCAAACGTTAATTTAACGTAATAAAGTAGCTGGAAACCATATATCAACCATTCGAAGCAAAATCTGACGTTACATTGACGTTTACATCCTATCTGGGAAATGGTCAATGTTGGATTGTAGATGTGTTACCGAAATACTTGCTTAATATTTTCTGATGTACTTTGATATCTTTCACTTATTTGGCTTTAATGATTTAATAAATATCTATCTATTTTTAATGCGACTACCGTGACACGCTAGTTTACCGTTGATATCTCGTCATCATGCAACCGTTTCTTGCAAACTTTAAGTGAACGTAGCGGGAACGTTGTCAGTTAACCGGCCGCCACAACCATGCACACCACATTCTAACAACTTAACGTTAACATGCTATCTGGGTCCATTCCTCCACTCAAGTGAAAGGTAGAGGGCGCCACAGTGGTTATGATGGGTCAGACTTGGACATCCATCCCATACAGCCACCTTTGTCGAACGGCCACCTCTTTCAAACAGCCACGCCTTACAAACAGCCACATCTTACAAACAGCCACATCTTACAAACAGCCATGTCTTACAAACAGCCACGTCTTACAAACAGCCACATCTTACAAACAGCCACGCCTTACAAACAGCCACATCTTACAAACAGCCACATCTTACAAACAGCCACATCTTACAAACAGCCACATCTTACAAACAGCCACATCTTACAAACAGCCATGTCTTACAAACAGCCACGTCTTACAAACAGCCACATCTTACAAACAGCCACGTCTTACAAACAGCCGCATCTTACAAACAGCCACATCTTACAAACAGCCACATCTTACAAACAGCCACGCCTTACAAACAGCCACATCTTACAAACAGCCACATCTTACAAACAGCCACATCTTACAAACAGCCACATCTTACAAACAGCCACATCTTACAAACAGCCACATCTTACAAACAGCCACATCTTACAAACAGCCATGTCTTACAAACAGCCACGTCTTACAAACAGCCACATCTTACAAACAGCCACGTCTTACAAACAGCCGCATCTTACAAACAGCCACATCTTACAAACAGCCACATCTTACAAACAGCCACGCCTTACAAACAGCCACATCTTACAAACAGCCACATCTTACAAACAGCCACGTCTTACAAACAGCCATGTCTTACAAACAGCCACGTCTTACAAACAGCCACATCTTACAAACAGCCACGCCTTACAAACAGCCACGCCTTACAAACAGCCACGCCTTACAAACAGCCACATCTTACAAACAGCCACGTCTTACAAACAGCCATGTCTTACAAACAGCCACATCTTACAAACAGCCACATCTTACAAACAGCCACGCCTTACAAACAGCCACATCTTACAAACAGCCACATCTTACAAACAGCCACGCCTTACAAACAGCCACATCTTACAAACAGCCACATCTTACAAACAGCCACGTCTTACAAACAGCCATGTCTTACAAACAGCCACATCTTACAAACAGCCACATCTTACAAACAGCCACATCTTACAAACAGCCACATCTTACAAACAGCCACATCTTACAAACAGCCACATCTTACAAACAGCCACATCTTACAAACAGCCACATCTTACAAACAGCCACATCTTACAAACAGCCACGCCTTACAAACAGCCACATCTTACAAACAGCCACGCCTTACAAACAGCCACATCTTACAAACAGCCACATCTTACAAACAGCCACATCTTACAAACAGCCACGCCTTACAAACAGCCACATCTTACAAACAGCCACGCCTTACAAACAGCCACATCTTACAAACAGCCACATCTTACAAACAGCCACGCCTTACAAACAGCCACATCTTACAAACAGCCACATCTTACAAACAGCCACGCCTTACAAACAGCCACATCTTACAAACAGCGACATCTTACAAACAGCCACATCTTACAAACAGCGACATCTTACAAACAGCCACATCTTACAAACAGCCACGCCTTACAAACAGCCACATCTTACAAACAGCCACATCTTACAAACAGCCACATCTTACAAACAGCCACGCCTTACAAACAGCCACATCTTACAAACAGCGACATCTTACAAACAGCCACATCTTACAAACAGCCACGCCTTACAAACAGCCACATCTTACAAACAGCCACATCTTACAAACAGCCACATCTTACAAACAGCCACGCCTTACAAACAGCCACATCTTACAAACAGCCACGCCTTACAAACAGCCACATCTTACAAACAGCCACATCTTACAAACAGCCACATCTTACAAACAGCCACGTCTTACAAACAGCCACGTCTTACAAACAGCCACGCCTTACAAACAGCCATGTCTTACAAACAACCATGTCTTACAAACAGCCACGCCTTACAAACAGCCACGTCTTACAAACAGCCACGCCTTACAAACAGCCACATCTTACAAACAGCCACGTCTTACAAACAGCCACGTATTTCAAACAACCACCCTTGTCGAACAGTCACCTCTTTCAAACAGTCACCCAGTTCAAAGCAGGCACGGGAAGCTGTTTCTTCGTTCAAATTATGATTATGTTCCGAGGCCTAGCTCTGCCAGTGGCGCAGCTATCATTATGTTCCGAGGCCTAGCTCTGCCAGTGGCGCAGCTATGATTATGTTCCGAGGCCTAGCTCTGCCAGTGGCGCAGCTATGATTATGTTCCGAGGCCTAGCTCTGCCAGTGGCGCAGCTATCATTATGTTCCGAGGCCTAGCTCTGCCAGTGGCGCAGCTATCATTACCGCAGCATACACAGTGTGACCCCCTTGTTGAGAGGCAATTATTGTTGTCTTATTGGGACACCAGAGTTGTTTCAACTATTTGTCTGCTGTTCGCCAAATTAATATTTTATATGATTAAAAGACATACTTTGAACGGTTTTGATCTAGATGCCATGATATACTATCGTACTATATCGTACTTTTCCCGAAAGTAGCCTTTTGCGAAGGGCGTTTTGAGGTTTTCCACTTCTCCAGTTCCTGACAGAGACTGCTGTAACCGCCAGTTTTTGCAGAGGGTGACGACTGATCCGGATTGTCGTCTGGATCAGCAAACCGGCCAACCAAACCCCACAAACTTACAATGTCTTCAACAACAAACAATTCAGGCATGCGCCGGGGCTCTTTTGCAACTCAGCCAGGCATATATATATATATAGGAGACCTTTTGGAAAAACTGGGCTCTTTCTGGCGCACATGCCTGTAATGATGGCCAATGGAAGTCCCACGGAGGGGTGGGGGGGGGGTCCGCTATCACGCGACTTGTACTCCTCGGCGAGGCGGCTCGAGGCGACACGGGTACTGCAGCAGGAAACATACTTCAATTGTTGAGTCAGTTCCTCCACGTTCCTCCTCCTCTTATTCATTGTCACTAATTCCAAAGAATCGTGCTGTACGCTGCATCCCGATCGATGTCGAAGGACGCTGACCCTCATGCGGACGACAAGGTCAAGGGACGTGTTTACTGAGTGGCGCAACAAACTGGTTCCTCTTGTGACGTCAGGAAGCAATTGCCCCCGTCCATCTTCTACTTGTTTAGGCAGGTGTGTGATACAATGGCTAATATTGTTAATATTGTTGGCGAATAAATTTAGTGCATGTGGCATTTCGTGAAGGTACTGCACATTGACCATATATTTGCATAGTAACATAGGACCTAGGATATGGACTGTAAACGGCCGTCTCTATCCAACGGCAACCGTTTTGTTGATGCAGGCCACTTAAGATACATAAACATCTTATTTACACGACCACCTTGTTATACGGCCATCTGGTATCGGGGTGTGGGGTTCGATCCTCGCTGATGGTCACGCACTCCCCGCACGGGCTGTGGCACACACAGCTAGCCACAGGCACCCCAGCAGTGTGGCGGCCGAGGCAGGGACAACAGCACAATCATTGCCCATGGACGTAGTCTCAACTGTGACGTCCTCACCTGTGTCGCCACGACTTTCTCCGACCTCATCAGTCGTGTCCGCGAGATTACCGACGGCAGACAAGTCACTACCGTCACCAGCGGTTGTCTGTCGCGCGTCGTCACCGACGTCATCTGATGTCGTGACTGGCGGAGAACCCGTATGTGGCGCCTGTGTGACGTCATCACCTGCAGCACCACCATCGGAGACTTCAATGCCGACTGTAGTGGGCTTGGCAGTAGCTGGACTGGCAACCTCGCCTTGTGACTCTGACCCGCTCATGGCAGGGTCGTCTGTGACGTGATCAGTGTGCGTGACGTCATCATGGGATTCCGTTACCAGGGTAGTCGTCCTAACCGCGTCATCGTCGTGGTCTACGCCTTCCAGCGTGGTGAAGGTCACAGCTTCGGAGGTCACGCCCTCAACCGGGCGATAATGTGGGAGTGAGGCTGCCACGAGAAGGACTAACACCAAGGATGACGTCATAGTCTAGCGATGTCACGGCAAGCTGGAAACGGAACACGTGTCACTGAGTGATATAGTTGTAATGTTTTTGAAAAATACATCAGTCAAAATGTGTAAAAACATACATTAGGTAGAGCGTCATAAGCAATTTAAAATGAATTGTAACATTTCACATACTGTCGAACTTTGTCCGTCTGTAGATTTGGATCTTAAATAAAAGCTCTGACCTTAAACATTTACTAATGAAGGTCGTTTGTCTTTTATCTTCGTTCATAACTGTATGCAATAGCCACATCTTATATATTAAGTAACCAATAACGGATATTACAAATTTATCATTTATCCGTCTACAGCCAAACAGTAATATTTCCAGTGTTATAGTTTTGTTCCTGCACGATGATGCCACATGCCATAGTTTCCTTACCACGCTACACAGGAACAACATACGGGGTATGGCGTGTTCTTCTTCACAATACATACATTTTGCACTGGAACATAACTTACATGGTTTCATGTAATATATTATGTAGCACCTCATAGTTAAATTCTGCTGTCTTGTTGTCTTTGATGTCGACAACTTTTCTTACAAATGCGCGGTATAAGTCCAGCTCCGTAAGACTTTTATTTCAGACCCAACCCCCTAGTGTGAGAAAATAACTCGGTTTTGTTATCTTAGGCTTAGTTACCATTTGATCAAATATGTTACTTTTCTGACGTACGCTATCACAATTGGTTGATACTTGTGCACCAGCGACAACATCACTGTTGATGATATTACCATAAGGCTTCAGCGCTTTCTTTGACAAGGAGACTTGCGCCTATACATTTCTTTTATCCTTTACCATGGTATAAAAAAAAAGGATTCATCTCAAAGACCATCTATAAAACTAAGGTCGCATACTCTGCAAATACCCTATTGTATAAAAGGCTTAAAAAATTAACATACCATATTAAATTTGCGTTGAACAGATATATGTCGGTTACCCCACAAAGTCTGTGTCATTAGTGATTTCATATCATTTGGTTTTTGCGTCGCATTCGACTTGGCGTATGCCCATAAGACATGATGATAACACGTGGGAACAGAGCATAAAAACGGTAAGACTTCCATCCGTTCAAAACTGAAATCTAAGGTAAGACTTCCCAAGTTGTCAATATACTCTTTTCCAGCGAAAGCCCAATTGTCCTCTTCACTTAACATGATTCTTGTTAACCACGCTAGGTTAAGTGATAGTAAATAGGATTCCAAATCCACCACATTTACATCGCCTTGACTTAGTGGGACAATCACAACACTCCGTTTATTCTGTCTCTCGTTATAGTTATTGTTTGATTAGTTTAGACTTACCTTGAGATTCCACGATCCGTCCGTTCCGGCTATCTCGGACAAGGGGAGTGACCATATCGGGCCTTAGCCACTCCGGATTCGTTAGCCTAAGCATTCTGGGAATAATATGCTAATGAGATGCTAATGTAATGACGATGGAGACCACACCCTAACATGGACACTTGGCACCTTGCTGTCCGGACTTAAAGCGCCTAATGAGCTTCGCCAGCCATTGGAGCACTTTCCACGGTCCTCTCTCCCGTTAATGGTCACGTCTGCTTCATTCCTCCATGTGCACAAGTCGCTCTAATTTTCGCCCGATCTATGACCAAATTTGTCTTATTCTCTTTTTGTTTTAGTGCAAATTGTACTCTCCATTTTGTTCAGGTTTGTGTTATGTTAATGTTTTTCCTTGTCTCGCATTCCTTCCGGTTCTTTCTGTTTCGCAAAGCGTACCTCCCGTCCCCTTGTACACCCCATGCTGGGATGCCCATTAATGCTGGAGATGGCTCTCTGGTCTGTGTCGAGGTCAGAGCACGGACAGGCCGCGGTATCCTACCACCAGGTGGAGCCAGTAATTACCGAGCTAGCCTGAGCCCTGCATACCCACCGCCAAGGGGGGGTGGGTGGGGGGTTTCAGCTCACTGCGCGCGTCGGTATCACCGTCGCACTCTGACTGAGGCTGGAGGCTGGAGGCTAATTACATTAACAATAACTTACATTCGTTAAGTCATATTTCTGCATCGATGGTAGGTCTTTTTGTTCTGTTTATCCCTACAGTTTGTATTATACGTGTACCATGGTTTGGAGGCCAGCGGTCTGGTACCGACTAAACTACTAGTAGTACTAATACCTCTCAACATGAACCTCAACCTTAAACTTTACTTGTAACATTTACATTTAAGTGTAGTAACATTTACATCAAATGTTTAAATTTACATCTGAGAGGGGCCGGCCCGGTAGCTCAGTGGGTTAGAGCGCTCGCCTCGATTGTTCTGGCCACCTGAGAGCCCCGCTGTGGCCATGTCTGTGTGGTCGCCGGATAAAGATCCCATGTCTTTCTTCGTAAAGAGTAGGGGGTTACCCCCGGGGACATGACCCCACTCTCCCTTCCTTCTCCCATTGACTCGATATGACCAAAAATGGTTAAAGCGTCCTGAATATACAACCAACCAACCCGTGAGCCTAAAGGGTCTTCCTTTATTCACAATAACAAAGTCTAAAGAGACGCTGGAAACACTTGTTTGCTTTGTTGTGTGATACATGACATTAGGTCAGTATTTGATCTTTCCTCCAATTCTAAAAATCTCGTATGTTCCGTCGGGAAATCCGTTTCCAAACGTTCTACTCACCGCTAAGTAGCTTTGCGTGGAGTTTCTGAATACCGACTCATTGTTTTGGGCCAAATAATAATCGATAATAGTCAAATACGTCTGGAATGTGCTTTATTATGAACGTGACCTTCAATGCCTGACCCACAGAAGGGAGACTTTGTGGACAATGGGGCGTTCACTATAGAAAGACTCTAGAGCCTAGGAGCAGTCACCGGGTGTATATCACACATCTTCATTTTCGCCGACTAGGCGATGAATATGGAATTCGATTACGCGTCACACATGAGGCTGACTGTGAACACTATGAGGGGTAAAAAGAACACCCGTGTTGTCGATTCTGACTTCCTTGTCAATTCTGACCCGAAGACAAAATAATTGCTCCCCATTTTTGTGGAGACTGCTATTGGAATGATGGAGTTTTACAGGGTCAACGACATGCGACGATCTCATAGCCATAGTAACACGAATAGTTTGCTACATATTGGTCAATGTCACGTCTGTATCCCCATATTGTTACGTTAATATATGTCATAAACTGCATTGGGTTAGGAGTTACAGATAGTTCATTAGGCTAGTGGACTTGCCAATGAGGAAGAAAGAGCCACTGCGTGACAAGAAGAAGGAATGTTCTTATTGGCAGCTAGCTTATGCAAATAGCTGCCATAATTCACGGTGGGCTCAGCCGTCAGCAACTACATAGCTGGAATGTCGCACTGTGAAAGTGTAAATAGATAGCTGGAAAATCATTCTGTGAAAGTGTAAATAAATAGCTGGACTGTCAAACGAGTAAAGTGTCAATAGACAGCTGGACTGTGACACTAGGAAAGTGTAAATAGATAGCTGGAAAATCATTCTGTGAAAGTGTAAATACATAGCTGGACTGTCAAACGAGTAAAGTGTCAATAGATAGCTGGACTGTGACACTAGAAAAGTGTAAATACATAGCTGGATTATGAGACCATGACGCACCAAAATGCCAAGAGATCACTTCTTTTTACTCGGGATCCCGGGATCACACAACATACGCCGCTAGCAGCATGGACAGCGCCGTGGTTGCCATGGATACGGTTGCCATGGGAACGGCGCCGTTGTCGGTGGCGAACCTGCACTCCCCGCGTGTGTTGGACATACTGGGGTGGAGCGAGCCTCGGAAACACCCCAGGACGTAGGGGAAGTCGGCAGTCACGTGGTACCGGTACGCTCCGTCCACCGTCCGCCCGTGACACCGGTCCAGGTCGGATGACGTCAGCACGCTTCCGGCGGCGTCGCGGTTGTTGTAGACAGGGAAGCCGTCGGCGGCGACTGCGATGAACTGGTCTGGCTGGTCCATGTCGGCGAGGATACAGCCGGGGGTCTGGTGGTAGTGGTAGCGGCCCGAGGGGTCCGGGTGGCCGTCACACTGGTCGAACGTCTCGCGGTCCTCCCCCTCCACGGCGTTGTTACCCTCGGCCGTGTAGGGGTTGTAGATGGCCACCCCGTTGATGGCCAGGGCGATGGGGCCCATGGGCAGACAGCTGTCCTCCCCCTGCACCGAGGGCGCCTTGGACACATACAGCTCCAGGCTCTGTGGACAGGGATAGCTGTAGGCTTGGTCGCCAGTAATCTCCCTCACGGTTAGGCAGTGTTAGATATCAGGTTAGAGACCTCGGACTGCTTACAGACCCTGTTTCACGATATATATGTATTTATATACTGGTGTGTCTTGACCCAAATGACGGTCAACCTTGCCAATATAAATAAATGTTTAGTTAATGGCAGTTAACTGTGGGCTCTTTAACAATGTACTGTTCACTATCAGTAAATTGTTTCTTCGATAAGTCTAGAAATAGTTATACAGATGTTGTCCACAATATGTCAACAAGATAACTGCATGAACATACAAGATGCCTACAGGAAGCTACAGGAAACGTTATGATGCCTACAGGGCGCCCACATGATGACCACAAGATGCCTACAGGGCGCCCACATGATGACCACAAGATGCCTGCATGTTATCTGCGGGATGCATGCCAGGATGTTACCTGGAGACCTACCTGCTCGCGGATGGTGTTTGGGTTGTCTTCGTTGGGGAAGTCCCCGGTCTCGTGGTCAGGGAGACCGTTGCTGGTGAGGACGTAGTAGTCCCCGCTCTCGGTCACCGTCAGGTCCCCTCTGGCCCTCAACACCTGTAACTCAGCCGCCGTCAGCCCCACGGCTGGACGATAATACAGGACGCACGTGGCGACCAGGACGAGCCACCCCCTCCGTAGAGCCATGTCAGCGGTGAGTCGGCCTCGAAGGTTGGAAGCGAGGCTGCGGGCGGAGGTTCCGCTGGTCAGGGACACCAACTGCAGCAAGTCCTTTCGAGATAATGGGGTTCCACGATGCTTCCGTTACACACTCAACCTGTACACAGCGCTGTGGTCCAGAAGGCACTGTTGTTACTCACTTCACTGTTGTATTTATAACCTTCTGTAATGTAAATATGTATATATCCTCTTTCCAGGGCCGGTCCGAAGTTCCTATGTTAGATGCCTCCGCTGTGCGTTCCGCTGTGCGTTTCGCTCTCTCCTCCGGCTGTTCCTGTCCGTTTGGCGACAGAGCGGGCTGCGCACTAGGGCCGAACCATTTCAAAGCCGAGGTCGGGGCAACCAGGGTGGAGTTGAGGGAGTTGGGGAAGGGGTACCTATCATCCACATATCCAATTTCGTGTTCCTTAATTTTGATAATGATAACAACATTTCTATATCTATTTATTATATAAGCCTACAGCTCTTAAGCAGGCAGTGCCATACCATCCCCCTTCCCCTCCCCACCAACACCAACTCAACGCCGCTATCCGCCCTTCGAAATCCAATGACGCACCCCTCATCGAATGGGGCTTGTATAACAAGCCACCTCACTGTCCCACCCCCCCCCCGCCCCAACCCCTGTCAATGCCAGTGCTGAATGGAGCCCCATGCACGTGACGCGGCAACCAAGGGCAACCGACCGGCACGGTCGGCAGACAACAACCCTCGTATCGACCCCATTCTGTACGCCCGCCCTCACTGGCCCTCACTGGCCCTCACTGGCCGCTCCACGGACCCCCTCACTGGCCCTCACTGGCCCTCACTGGCCGCTCCACGGACCCCCTCACTGGCCCTCACTGGCCCTCACTGACCGCTCCACGGCCCCCCTCACTGGCCCTCACTGGCCCTCACTGGCCGCTCCACGGCCCCCCTCACTGGCCCTCACTGACCGCTCCACGGCCCCCCTCACTGGCCCTCACTGGCCCTCACTGGCCGCTCCACGGACCCCCTCACTGGCTCTCACTGGCCCTCACTGGCCGCTCCACGGCCCCCCTCACTGGCCCTCACTGGCCCTCACTGGCCGCTCCACGGCCCCCCTCACTGGCCCTCACTGGCCCTCACTGGCCGCTCCACGGACCCCCTCACTGGCTCTCACTGACCCTCACTGGCCGCTCCACGGACCCCCTCACTGGCCCTCACTGGCCCTCACTGACCGCTCCACGGGCCCCCTCACTGGCTCTCACTGACCCTCACTGGCCGCTCCACGGGCCCCCTCACTGGCCCTCACTGGCCCTCACTGGCCGCTCCACGGGCCCCCTCACTGGCTCTCACTGACCCTCACTGGCCGCTCCACGGGCCCCCTCACTGGCTCTCACTGACCCTCACTGGCCGCTCCACGGCCCCCCTCACTGGCTCTCACTGACCCTCACTGGCCGCTCCACGGGCCCCCTCACTGGCTCTCACTGACCCTCACTGGCCGCTCCACGGGCGCCCTCACTGACCCTCACTGACCCTCACTGGCCGCTCGACGGGCCCCCTCACTGACCCTCACTGACCCTCACTGACCGCTCCACGGGCCCCCTCACTGGCTCTCACTGGCCCTCACTGGCCGCTCCACGGACCCCCTCACTGGCCCTCACTGGCCCTCACTGACCGCTCCACGGGCCCCCTCACTGGCTCTCACTGACCCTCACTGGCCGCTCCACGGGCCCCCTCACTGGCCCTCACTGGCCCTCACTGGCCGCTCCACGGGCCCCCTCACTGGCTCTCACTGACCCTCACTGGCCGCTCCACGGGCCCCCTCACTGGCTCTCACTGACCCTCACTGGCCGCTCCACGGCCCCCCTCACTGGCTCTCACTGACCCTCACTGGCCGCTCCACGGGCCCCCTCACTGGCTCTCACTGACCCTCACTGGCCGCTCCACGGGCGCCCTCACTGACCCTCACTGACCCTCACTGGCCGCTCGACGGGCCCCCTCACTGACCCTCACTGACCCTCACTGACCGCTCCACGGGCCCCCTCACTGGCTCTCACTGACCCTCACTGGCCGCTCCACGGGCGCCCTCACTGACCCTCACTGACCCTCACTGGCCGCTCGACGGGCCCCCTCACTGACCCTCACTGACCCTCACTGACCGCCCCACGGGCCCCCTCACTGGCTCTCACTGACCCTCACTGGCCGCTCCACGGGCCCCCTCACTGACCCTCACTGACCCTCACTGGCCGCTCCACGGGCCCCCTCACTGGCTCTCATTGACCCTCACTGGCCGCTCCACGGGCCCCCTCACTGGCCCTCACTGGCCCTCACTGGCCGCTCCACGGGCCCCCTCACTGGCTCTCACTGACCCTCACTGGCCGCTCCACGGGCCCCCTCACTGGCTCTCACTGACCCTCACTGGCCGCTCCACGGGCCCCCTCACTGGCTCTCACTGACCCTCACTGGCCGCTCCACGGGCCCCCTCACTGGCTCTCACTGGCCCTCACTGGCCGCTCCACGGGCCCCCTCACTGGCTCTCACTGACCCTCACTGGCCGCTCCACGGGCCCCCTCACTGGCTCTCACTGACCCTCGCTGGCCGCTCCACGGGCCC
Organism: Arenicola marina; assembly: GCA_964019135.1. Classification (NCBI taxonomy): domain Eukaryota; kingdom Metazoa; phylum Annelida; class Polychaeta; family Arenicolidae; genus Arenicola; species Arenicola marina. Next base: position 41,102,070 of record OZ025258.1, read on the forward strand.
CCTCACTGACCCTCACTGACCCTCACTGGCCGCTCCACGGGCCCCCTCACTGGCTCTCACTGACCCTCACTGGCCGCTCCACGGGCCCCCTCACTGACCCTCACTAACCCTCACTGGCCGCTCGACGGGCCCCCTCACTGACCCTCACTGACCCTCACTGGCCGCTCCACGGGCCCCCTCACTGACCCTCACTGGCCGCTCCACGGGCCCCCTCACTGACCCTCACTGGCCGCTCCACGGGCCCCCTCACTGACCCTCACTGACCCTCACTGGCCGCTCCACGGGCCCCTTCACTGACCATCACTGGCCGCTCCACGGGCCCCCTCATTGACCCTCACTGGCCGCTCCACGGGCACCCTCGCTGGCTCTCACTGACCCTCACTGACCCTCACTGGCCGCTTCACGGGCCTCCTCACTGGCCCTCACTGACCCTCACTGACCCTCACTGACCCTCACTGGCCGTCACTGGCCTGTCTACGGGCCCCCTCACTGGCCCTAACTGGCCTGTCCATGGGCCCTCTCAATGGCCCTTACTGGCCCTCACTGGCCTGTCTACGGGCCCCCTCCACTGGCCGGTCCCATGACACCTTCAGGGACCCAGCCATCAACACATCGACAGCGACCGCTGGTATCGTCAAGCGTGACTGACCTCGCTCAGCGACACCCACTCCCCTCCTTTCGCCTCCCCCACCCCCATCTGGTCCACGCCCTCCCAAACATCACCATCGACAGGAGACCTCCCTGCTCTCGGATGGTGTTTGGGTTGTGTTCGTAGGGTAAGCTTAACCACCCAGACCGGCGGAAATGATTGGGCGGCGTGACCTACCCTCCCCCCCCCCCCACACACACACCCGTCCCCCGAACTTGAACTAAGAGTTCCTTTCTTAACCCAGGGAGTCCGGGAGCCAATCTGGGTACCATTTAAAGTTATTCGTTGGTCATATTCCATTTAAAGTTATTCGTTGGTCATATTCCATTTAAAGTTATTCGTTGATCATATTCCATTTAAAGTCATTCGTTGATCATATTCCATTCAAAGTTATTCGTTGGACATATTCCATTTAAAGTTATTCGTTGGTCATATTCCATTTAAAGTTATTCGTTGGTCATATTCCATTTAAAGCTTTTCGCTGGTGATATTCCATGTTATTAGTTGGTCATATTCCATTTAAAGTTATTCGTTGGTCATATTCCATTTAAAGTTATTCGTTGGTCATATTTCATTTAAAGTTATTCGTTGGTCATATTCCATTTAAAGTTATTCGTTGATCATATTTCATTTAAAGTTATTCGTTGGTCATATTCTATTAAAGTTATTCGTTGGTCATATTCCATTTAAAGTTATTCGTTGATCATATTCCATTCAAAGTTATTCGTTGGTCATATTCCATTTAAAGTTATTCGTTGGTCATATTCCATTTAAAGTTATTCGTTGGTCATATTCCATTTAATGTTATTCGTTGGTCATATTCCATTTAAAGTTATTGGTTGGTCATATTTCATTTAAAGTTATTCGTTGGTCATATTCCATTTAAAGTTATTCGTTGGTCATATTCCATTTAAAGTTATTCGTTGGTCATATTCCATGTTATTAGTTGGTCATATTCCATTTAAAGTTATTCGTTGGTCATATTCCATGTCTTTCGTTGGTCATATTCCATGTCTTTCGTTGGTCATATTCCATTTAAAGTTATTCGTTGGTCATATTCCATTTAAAGTTATTCGTTGGTCATATTCCATTTAAAGTTATTCGTTGGTCATATTCCATGTTATTAGTTGGTCATATTCCATTTAAAGTTGTTCGTTGGTCTTATTCCATTTAATGTTATTCGTTGGTCATATTCCATTTTATTAATTGGTCATATTCCATGTTATTAGTTGGTCATATTCCATTTAAAGTTGTTCGTTGGTCATATTCCATTTAATGTTATTCGTTTGTCATATTCCATGTTATTCGTTGGTCATATTCCATTTAATGTTATTCGTTTGTCATATTCCATGTTATTCGTTGGTCATATTCCATTTACAGTTATTCGTTGGTCATATTCCATTTAAAGTTATTCGTTGGTCATATTCCATGTTATTCGTTGGTCATATTCCATGTTATTCGTTGGTCATATTCCATTTAAAGTTATTCGTTGGTCATATTCCATTTAAAGTTATTCGTTGGTCATATTCCATTTAAAGTTATTCGTTGGTCATATTCCATTTAAATTATTCGTTGGTCATATTCCATTTGAATTTATTCGTTGGTCATATTCCATTTACAGTTATTCGTTGGTCATATTCCATTTAAAGTTATTCGTTGGTCATATTCCATTTAAAGTTATTGGCTGGTCATATTTCATTTAAAGTTATTGGTGGGTCATATTCCATGTTATTAGTTGGTCATATTCCATTTAAAGTTATTCGTTGGTCATATTCCATTAAAAGTTATTCGTTGGTCATATTCCATGTTATTCGTTGGTCATATTCCATTTAAAGTTATTCGTTGGTCATATTCCATTTTTAGTTATTCGTTGGTCATATTCCATTTAAAGTTATTCGTTGGTCATATTCCATGTTATTAGTTGGTCAAATTCCATTTAAAGTTGTTCGTTGGTCATATTCCATTTAAAGTTATTCGTTGGTCATATTTCATTTTGAAGTTATTCGTTGGTCATATTCCATTAAAGTTATTCGTTGGTCATATTCCAATTAAAGTTATTCGTTGATCATATTCCATTCAAAGTTATTCGTTGGTCATATTCCATTTAAAGTTATTCGTTGGTCATATTCCATTTAAAGTTATTCGTTGGTCATATTCCATTTAAAGTTATTCGTTGATCATATTCCATTTAAAGTCATTCGTTGATCATATTCCATTCAAAGTTATTCGTTGGTCATATTCCATTTAAAGTTATTCGTTGGTCATATTTCATTTAAAGTTATTCGTTGGTCATATTCTATTTAAAGTTATTCGCTGGTGATATTCCATGTTATTAGTTGGTCATATTCCATTTAAAGTTATTCGTTGGTCATATTTCATTTAAAGTTATTCGTTGGTCATATTCCATTTAAAGTTATTCGTTGATCATATTTCATTGAAAGTTATTCGTTGGTCATATTCCATTAAAGTTATTCGTTGGTCATATTCCATTTAAAGTTATTCGTTGATCATATTCCATTCAAAGTTATTCGTTGGTCATATTCCATTTAAAGTTATTCGTTGGTCATATTCCATTTAAAGTTATTCGTTGGTCATATTCCATTTAATGTTATTCGTTGGTCATATTCCATTTAAAGTTATTGGTTGGTCATATTTCATTTAAAGTTATTCGTTGGTCATATTCCATTTAAAGTTATTCGTTGATCATATTCCATTTAAAGTTATTCGTTGGTCATATTCCATGTCTTTCGTTGGTCATATTCCATGTCTTTCGTTGGTCATATTCCATTTAAAGTTATTCGTTGGTCATATTCCATTTAAAGTTATTCGTTGGTCATATTCCATTTAAAGTTATTCGTTGGTCATATTCCATGTTATTAGTTGGTCATATTCCATTTAAAGTTGTTCGTTGGTCTTATTCCATTTAATGTTATTCGTTGGTCATATTCCATTTTATTAATTGGTCATATTCCATGTTATTAGTTGGTCATATTCCATTTAAAGTTGTTCGTTGGTCATATTCCATTTAATGTTATTCGTTTGTCATATTCCATGTTATTCGTTGGTCATATTCCATTTAATGTTATTCGTTTGTCATATTCCATGTTATTCGTTGGTCATATTCCATTTACAGTTATTCGTTGGTCATATTCCATTTAAAGTTATTCGTTGGTCATATTCCATTTAAAGTTATTCGTTGGTCATATTCCATGTTATTCGTTGGTCATATTCCATGTTATTCGTTGGTCATATTCCATTTAAAGTTATTCGTTGGTCATATTCCATTTAAAGTTATTCGTTGGTCATATTCCATTTAAAGTTATTCGTTGGTCATATTCCATTTAAATTATTCGTTGGTCATATTCCATTTGAATTTATTCGTTGGTCATATTCCATGTACAGTTATTCGTTGGTCATATTCCATTTAAAGTTATTCGTTGGTCATATTCCATTTAAAGTTATTGGCTGGTCATATTTCATTTAAAGTTATTGGTGGGTCATATTCCATGTTATTAGTTGGTCATATTCCATTTAAAGTTATTCGTTGGTCATATTCCATTAAAAGTTATTCGTTGGTCATATTCCATGTTATTCGTTGGTCATATTCCATTTAAAGTTATTCGTTGGTCATATTCCATTTTTAGTTATTCGTTGGTCATATTCCATTTAAAGTTATTCGTTGGTCATATTCCATGTTATTAGTTGGTCAAATTCCATTTAAAGTTGTTCGTTGGTCATATTCCATTTAAAGTTATTCGTTGGTCATATTTCATTTTGAAGTTATTCGTTGGTCATATTCCATTAAAGTTATTCGTTGGTCATATTCCAATTAAAGTTATTCGTTGATCATATTCCATTCAAAGTTATTCGTTGGTCATATTCCATTTAAAGTTATTCGTTGGTCATATTCCATTTAAAGTTATTCGTTGGTCATATTCCATTTAAAGTTATTCGTTGATCATATTCCATTTAAAGTCATTCGTTGATCATATTCCATTCAAAGTTATTCGTTGGTCATATTCCATTTAAAGTTATTCGTTGGTCATATTCCATTTAAAGTTATTCGTTGGTCATATTCTATTTAAAGTTATTCGCTGGTGATATTCCATGTTATTAGTTGGTCATATTCCATTTAAAGTTATTCGTTGGTCATATTTCATTTAAAGTTATTCGTTGGTCATATTCCATTTAAAGTTATTCGTTGATCATATTTCATTGAAAGTTATTCGTTGGTCATATTCCATTAAAGTTATTCGTTGGTCATATTCCATTTAAAGTTATTCGTTGATCATATTCCATTCAAAGTTATTCGTTGGTCATAGTCCATTTAAAGTTATTCGTTGGTCATATTCCATTTAAAGTTATTCGTTGGTCATATTCCATTTAATGTTATTCGTTGGTCATATTCCATTTAAAGTTAATGGTTGGTCATATTTCATTTAAAGTTATTCGTTGGTCATATTCCATTTAAAGTTATTCGTTGGTCATATTCCATTTAAAGTTATTCGTTGGTCATATTCCATGTTATTAGTTGGTCATATTCCATTTAAAGTTATTCGTTGGTCATATTCCATGTCTTTCGTTGGTCATATTCCATTTAAAGTTATTCGTTGGTCATATTCCATTTAAAGTTATTCGTTGGTCATATTCCATTTAAAGTTATTCGTTGGTCATATTCCATGTTATTAGTTGGTAATATTCCATTTAAAGTTGTTCGTTGGTCATATTCCATTTAATGTTATTCGTTGGTCATATTCCATTTGATTAGTTGGTCATATTCCATGTTATTAGTTGGTCATATTCCATTTAAAGTTGTTCGTTGGTCACATTCCATTTAATGTTATTCGTTTGTCATATTCCATGTTATTCGTTGGTCATATTCCATTTACAGTTATTCGTTGGTCATATTCCATTTAAAGCTTTCGTTGGTCATATTCCATGTTATTCGTTGGTCATATTCCATTTAAAGTTATTCGTTGGTCATATTCCATTTAAAGTTATTCGTTGGTCATATTCCATTTAAAGTTATTCGTTGGTCATATTCCATTTAAAATTATTCGTTGGTCATATTCCATTTGAATTTATTCGTTGGTCATATTCCATTTACAGTTATTCGTTGGTCATATTCCATTTAAAGTTAATCGTTGGTCATATTCCATTTAAAGTTATTGGCTGGTCATATTTCATTTAAAGTTATTGGTGGGTCATATTCCATGTCATTAGTTGGTCATATTCCATTTAAAGTTATTCGTTGGTCATATTCCATTAAAAGTTATTCGTTGGTCATATTCCATGTTATTCGTTGGTCATATTCCATTTAAAGTTATTCGTTGGTCATATTCCATGTTATTAGTTGGTCATATTCCATGTTATTAGTTGGTCATATTCCATTTAAAGTTATTGGTTGGTCATATTTCATTTGAAGTTATTCGTTGGTCATATTCCATTTAAAGTTATTCGTTGGTCATATTCAATTAAAAGTTATTCGTTGGTCATATTCCATGTTATTAGTTGGTCATATTCCATTTAAAGTTATTCGTTGGTCATATTCCATTTAAAGTTATTCGTTGGTCATATTCAATTAAAAGTTATTCGTTGGTCATATTCCATGTTATTCGTTGGTCATATTCCATTTAAAGTTATTCGTTGGTCATATTCCATTTAAAGTTGTTCGTTGGTCATATTCCATGTTATTAGTTGGTCATATTCCATTTATAGTTGTTCGTTGGTCATATTCCATGTTATTCGTTGGTCATATTGCATTTAAAGTTATTCGTTGGTCATATTCCATGTTATTAGTTGGTCATACTCCACTTAAAGTTGTTCGTTGGTCATATTCCATTTAATGTTATTCGTTGGTCATATTCCATGTTATTCGTTGGTCATATTCCATTTAAAGTTATTCGTTTGTCATATTCCATGTTATTCGTTGGTCATATTCCATTTAAAGTTATTCGTTGGTCATATTCCATTTAAAGTTATTCGTTGGTCATATTCCATTTAAAGTTATTCGTTGGTCATATTCCATTTGAAGTTATTCGTTGGTCATATTCCATTTAAAGTTATTCGTTGGTCATATTCCATTTTTAGTTATTCGTTGGTCATATTCCATTTAAAGTTATTCGTTGGTCATATTCCATGTTATTAGTTGGTCATATTCCATTTAAAGTTGTTCGTTGGTCATATTCCATTCAAAGTTATTCGTTGGTCATATTTCATTCTGAAGTTATTCGTTGGTCATATTCCATTAAAGTTATTCGTTGGTCATATTCCATTTAAAGTTATTCGTTGGTCATATTCCATTTAAAGTTATTCGTTGATCATATTCCATTCAAAGTTATTCGTTGGTCATATTCCGTTTAATGTTATTCGTTGGTCATATTCCATTTAAAGTTATTCGTTGGTCATATTCCATTTAATGTTATTCGTTGGTCATATTCCATTTAATGTTATTCGTTGGTCATATTCCATTTAAAGTTATTGGTTGGTCATATTTCATTTAAAGTTATTCGTTGGTCATATTCCATTTAAAGTTATTCGTTTGTCATATTCCATTTAAAGTTATTCGTTGGTCATATTCCATGTTATTAGTTGGTCATATTCCATTTAAAGTTATTCGTTGGTCATATTCAATTAAAAGTTATTCGTTGGTCATATTCCATTTAAAGTTAGTCGTTGGTCATATTCCATTTACAGTTGTTCGTTGGTCATATTCCATGTTATTAGTTGGTCATATTCCATTTATAGTTGTTCGTTGGTCATATTCCATGTTATTCGTTGGTCATGTTGCATTTAAAGTTATTCGTTGGTCATATTCCATGTTATTAGTTGGTCATATTCCATTTAAAGTTATTCGTTGGTCATATTCCATTTATAGTTGTTCGTTGGTCATATTCCATGTTATTCGTTGGTCATATTCCATTTAAAGTTGTTCGTTGGTCATATTCCATTTAATGTTATTCGTTTGTCATATTCCATGTTATTCGTTGGTCATATTCCATTTAAAGTTATTCGTTGGTCATATTCCATTTAAAGTTATTCGTTGGTCATATTTCATTTAAAGTTATTCGTTGGTCATATTCCATTTAAAGTTATTCGTTGATCATATTTCATTTAAAGTTATTCGTTGGTCATATTCTATTAAAGTTATTCGTTGGTCATATTCCATTTAAAGTTATTCGTTGATCATATTCCATTCAAAGTTATTCGTTGGTCATATTCCATTTAAAGTTATTCGTTGGTCATATTCCATTTAAAGTTATTCGTTGGTCATATTCCATTGAATGTTATTCGTTGGTCATATTCCATTTAAAGTTATTGGTTGGTCATATTTCATTTAAAGTTATTCGTTGGTCATATTCCATTTAAAGTTATTCGTTGGTCATATTCCATTTAAAGTTATTCGTTGGTCATATTCCATGTTATTAGTTGGTCATATTCCATTTAAAGTTATTCGTTGGTCATATTCCATGTCTTTCGTTGGTCATATTCCATGTCTTTCGTTGGTCATATTCCATTTAAAGTTATTCGTTGGTCATATTCCATTTAAAGTTATTCGTTGGTCATATTCCATTTAAAGTTATTCGTTGGTCATATTCCATGTTATTAGTTGGCCATATTCCATTTAAGGTTGTTCGTTGGTCTTATTCCATTTAATGTTATTCGTTGGTCATATTCCATTTTATTAATTGGTCATATTCCATGTTATTAGTTGGTCATATTCCATTTAAAGTTGTTCGTTGGTCATATTCCATTTAATGTTATTCGTTTGTCATATTCCATGTTATTCGTTGGTCATATTCCATTTAATGTTATTCGTTTGTCATATTCCATGTTATTCGTTGGTCATATTCCATTTACAGTTATTCGTTGGTCATATTCCATTTAATGTTATTCGTTGGTCATATTCCATTTAAAGTTATTGGTTGGTCATATTTCATTTAAAGTTATTCGTTGGTCATATTCCATTTAAAGTTATTCGTTGGTCATATTCCATTTAAAGTTATTCGTTGGTCATATTCCATGTTATTAGTTGGTCATATTCCATTTAAAGTTATTCGTTGGTCATATTCCATGTCTTTCGTTGGTCATATTCCATGTCTTTCGTTGGTCATATTCCATTTAAAGTTATTCGTTGGTCATATTCCATTTAAAGTTATTCGTTGGTCATATTCCATTTAAAGTTATTCGTTGGTCATATTCCATGTTATTAGTTGGTCATATTCCATTTAAAGTTGTTCGTTGGTCTTATTCCATTTAATGTTATTCGTTGGTCATATTCCATTTTATTAATTGGTCATATTCCATGTTATTAGTTGGTCATATTCCATTTAAAGTTGTTCGTTGGTCATATTCCATTTAATGTTATTCGTTTGTCATATTCCATGTTATTCGTTGGTCATATTCCATTTAATGTTATTCGTTTGTCATATTCCATGTTATTCGTTGGTCATATTCCATTTACAGTTATTCGTTGGTCATATTCCATTTAAAGTTATTCGTTGGTCATATTCCATGTTATTCGTTGGTCATATTCCATGTTATTCGTTGGTCATATTCCATTTAAAGTTATTCGTTGGTCATATTCCATTTAAAGTTATTCGTTGGTCATATTCCATTTAAAGTTATTCGTTGGTCATATTCCATTTAAATTATTCGTTGGTCATATTCCATTTGAATTTATTCGTTGGTCATATTCCATTTACAGTTATTCGTTGGTCATATTCCATTTAAAGTTATTCGTTGGTCATATTCCATTTAAAGTTATTGGCTGGTCATATTTCATTTAAAGTTATTGGTGGGTCATATTCCATGTTATTAGTTGGTCATATTCCATTTAAAGTTATTCGTTGGTCATATTCCATTAAAAGTTATTCGTTGGTCATATTCCATGTTATTCGTTGGTCATATTCCATTTAAAGTTATTCGTTGGTCATATTCCATTTTTAGTTATTCGTTGGTCATATTCCATTTAAAGTTATTCGTTGGTCATATTCCATGTTATTAGTTGGTCAAATTCCATTTAAAGTTGTTCGTTGGTCATATTCCATTTAAAGTTATTCGTTGGTCATATTTCATTTTGAAGTTATTCGTTGGTCATATTCCATTAAAGTTATTCGTTGGTCATATTCCAATTAAAGTTATTCGTTGATCATATTCCATTCAAAGTTATTCGTTGGTCATATTCCATTTAAAGTTATTCGTTGGTCATATTCCATTTAAAGTTATTCGTTGGTCATATTCCATTTAAAGTTATTCGTTGATCATATTCCATTTAAAGTCATTCGTTGATCATATTCCATTCAAAGTTATTCGTTGGTCATATTCCATTTAAAGTTATTCGTTGGTCATATTCCATTTAAAGTTATTCGTTGGTCATATTCTATTTAAAGTTATTCGCTGGTGATATTCCATGTTATTAGTTGGTCATATTCCATTTAAGGTTATTCGTTGGTCATATTTCATTTAAAGTTATTCGTTGGTCATATTCCATTTAAAGTTATTCGTTGATCATATTTCATTGAAAGTTATTCGTTGGTCATATTCCATTAAAGTTATTCGTTGGTCATATTCCATTTAAAGTTATTCGTTGATCATATTCCATTCAAAGTTATTCGTTGGTCATATTCCATTTAAAGTTATTCGTTGGTCATATTCCATTTAAAGTTATTCGTTGGTCATATTCCATTTAATGTTATTCGTTGGTCATATTCCATTTAAAGTTATTGGTTGGTCATATTTCATTTAAAGTTATTCGTTGGTCATATTCCATTTAAAGTTATTCGTTGATCATATTCCATTTAAAGTTATTCGTTGGTCATATTCCATGTCTTTCGTTGGTCATATTCCATGTCTTTCGTTGGTCATATTCCATTTAAAGTTATTCGTTGGTCATATTCCATTTAAAGTTATTCGTTGGTCATATTCCATTTAAAGTTATTCGTTGGTCATATTCCATGTTATTAGTTGGTCATATTCCATTTAAAGTTGTTCGTTGGTCTTATTCCATTTAATGTTATTCGTTGGTCATATTCCATTTTAATAATTGGTCATATTCCATGTTATTAGTTGGTCATATTCCATTTAAAGTTGTTCGTTGGTCATATTCCATTTAATGTTATTCGTTTGTCATATTCCATGTTATTCGTTGGTCATATTCCATTTAATGTTATTCGTTTGTCATATTCCATGTTATTCGTTGGTCATATTCCATTTACAGTTATTCGTTGGTCATATTCCATTTAAAGTTATTCGTTGGTCATATTCCATTTAAAGTTATTCGTTGGTCATATTCCATGTTATTCGTTGGTCATATTCCATGTTATTCGTTGGTCATATTCCATTTAAAGTTATTCGTTGGTCATATTCCATTTAAAGTTATTCGTTGGTCATATTCCATTTAAAGTTATTCGTTGGTCATATTCCATTTAAATTATTCGTTGGTCATATTCCATTTGAATTTATTCGTTGGTCATATTCCATGTACAGTTATTCGTTGGTCATATTCCATTTAAAGTTATTCGTTGGTCATATTCCATTTAAAGTTATTGGCTGGTCATATTTCATTTAAAGTTATTGGTGGGTCATATTCCATGTTATTAGTTGGTCATATTCCATTTAAAGTTATTCGTTGGTCATATTCCATTAAAAGTTATTCGTTGGTCATATTCCATGTTATTCGTTGGTCATATTCCATTTAAAGTTATTCGTTGGTCATATTCCATTTTTAGTTATTCGTTGGTCATATTCCATTTAAAGTTATTCGTTGGTCATATTCCATGTTATTAGTTGGTCAAATTCCATTTAAAGTTGTTCGTTGGTCATATTCCATTTAAAGTTATTCGTTGGTCATATTTCATTTTGAAGTTATTCGTTGGTCATATTCCATTAAAGTTATTCGTTGGTCATATTCCAATTAAAGTTATTCGTTGATCATATTCCATTCAAAGTTATTCGTTGGTCATATTCCATTTAAAGTTATTCGTTGGTCATATTCCATTTAAAGTTATTCGTTGGTCATATTCCATTTAAAGTTATTCGTTGATCATATTCCATTTAAAGTCATTCGTTGATCATATTCCATTCAAAGTTATTCGTTGGTCATATTCCATTTAAAGTTATTCGTTGGTCATATTCCATTTAAAGTTATTCGTTGGTCATATTCCATGTTATTAGTTGGCCATATTCCATTTAAGGTTGTTCGTTGGTCTTATTCCATTTAATGTTATTCGTTGGTCATATTCCATTTTATTAATTGGTCATATTCCATGTTATTAGTTGGTCATATTCCATTTAAAGTTGTTCGTTGGTCATATTCCATTTAATGTTATTCGTTTGTCATATTCCATGTTATTCGTTGGTCATATTCCATTTAATGTTATTCGTTTGTCATATTCCATGTTATTCGTTGGTCATATTCCATTTACAGTTATTCGTTGGTCATATTCCATTTAATGTTATTCGTTGGTCATATTCCATTTAAAGTTATTGGTTGGTCATATTTCATTTAAAGTTATTCGTTGGTCATATTCCATTTAAAGTTATTCGTTGGTCATATTCCATTTAAAGTTATTCGTTGGTCATATTCCATGTTATTAGTTGGTCATATTCCATTTAAAGTTATTCGTTGGTCATATTCCATGTCTTTCGTTGGTCATATTCCATGTCTTTCGTTGGTCATATTCCATTTAAAGTTATTCGTTGGTCATATTCCATTTAAAGTTATTCGTTGGTCATATTCCATTTAAAGTTATTCGTTGGTCATATTCCATGTTATTAGTTGGTCATATTCCATTTAAAGTTGTTCGTTGGTCTTATTCCATTTAATGTTATTCGTTGGTCATATTCCATTTTATTAATTGGTCATATTCCATGTTATTAGTTGGTCATATTCCATTTAAAGTTGTTCGTTGGTCATATTCCATTTAATGTTATTCGTTTGTCATATTCCATGTTATTCGTTGGTCATATTCCATTTAATGTTATTCGTTTGTCATATTCCATGTTATTCGTTGGTCATATTCCATTTACAGTTATTCGTTGGTCATATTCCATTTAAAGTTATTCGTTGGTCATATTCCATGTTATTCGTTGGTCATATTCCATGTTATTCGTTGGTCATATTCCATTTAAAGTTATTCGTTGGTCATATTCCATTTAAAGTTATTCGTTGGTCATATTCCATTTAAAGTTATTCGTTGGTCATATTCCATTTAAATTATTCGTTGGTCATATTCCATTTGAATTTATTCGTTGGTCATATTCCATTTACAGTTATTCGTTGGTCATATTCCATTTAAAGTTATTCGTTGGTCATATTCCATTTAAAGTTATTGGCTGGTCATATTTCATTTAAAGTTATTGGTGGGTCATATTCCATGTTATTAGTTGGTCATATTCCATTTAAAGTTATTCGTTGGTCATATTCCATTAAAAGTTATTCGTTGGTCATATTCCATGTTATTCGTTGGTCATATTCCATTTAAAGTTATTCGTTGGTCATATTCCATTTTTAGTTATTCGTTGGTCATATTCCATTTAAAGTTATTCGTTGGTCATATTCCATGTTATTAGTTGGTCAAATTCCATTTAAAGTTGTTCGTTGGTCATATTCCATTTAAAGTTATTCGTTGGTCATATTTCATTTTGAAGTTATTCGTTGGTCATATTCCATTAAAGTTATTCGTTGGTCATATTCCAATTAAAGTTATTCGTTGATCATATTCCATTCAAAGTTATTCGTTGGTCATATTCCATTTAAAGTTATTCGTTGGTCATTCTCCATTTAAAGTTATTCGTTGGTCATATTCCATTTAAAGTTATTCGTTGATCATATTCCATTTAAAGTCATTCGTTGATCATATTCCATTCAAAGTTATTCGTTGGTCATATTCCATTTAAAGTTATTCGTTGGTCATATTCCATTTAAAGTTATTCGTTGGTCATATTCTATTTAAAGTTATTCGCTGGTGATATTCCATGTTATTAGTTGGTCATATTCCATTTAAGGTTATTCGTTGGTCATATTTCATTTAAAGTTATTCGTTGGTCATATTCCATTTAAAGTTATTCGTTGATCATATTTCATTGAAAGTTATTCGTTGGTCATATTCCATTAAAGTTATTCGTTGGTCATATTCCATTTAAAGTTATTCGTTGATCATATTCCATTCAAAGTTATTCGTTGGTCATATTCCATTTAAAGTTATTCGTTGGTCATATTCCATTTAAAGTTATTCGTTGGTCATATTCCATTTAATGTTATTCGTTGGTCATATTCCATTTAAAGTTATTGGTTGGTCATATTTCATTTAAAGTTATTCGTTGGTCATATTCCATTTAAAGTTATTCGTTGATCATATTCCATTTAAAGTTATTCGTTGGTCATATTCCATGTCTTTCGTTGGTCATATTCCATGTCTTTCGTTGGTCATATTCCATTTAAAGTTATTCGTTGGTCATATTCCATTTAAAGTTATTCGTTGGTCATATTCCATTTAAAGTTATTCGTTGGTCATATTCCATGTTATTAGTTGGTCATATTCCATTTAAAGTTGTTCGTTGGTCTTATTCCATTTAATGTTATTCGTTGGTCATATTCCATTTTATTAATTGGTCATATTCCATGTTATTAGTTGGTCATATTCCATTTAAAGTTGTTCGTTGGTCATATTCCATTTAATGTTATTCGTTTGTCATATTCCATGTTATTCGTTGGTCATATTCCATTTAATGTTATTCGTTTGTCATATTCCATGTTATTCGTTGGTCATATTCCATTTACAGTTATTCGTTGGTCATATTCCATTTAAAGTTATTCGTTGGTCATATTCCATTTAAAGTTATTCGTTGGTCATATTCCATGTTATTCGTTGGTCATATTCCATGTTATTCGTTGGTCATATTCCATTTAAAGTTATTCGTTGGTCATATTCCATTTAAAGTTATTCGTTGGTCATATTCCATTTAAAGTTATTCGTTGGTCATATTCCATTTAAATTATTCGTTGGTCATATTCCATTTGAATTTATTCGTTGGTCATATTCCATGTACAGTTATTCGTTGGTCATATTCCATTTAAAGTTATTCGTTGGTCATATTCCATTTAAAGTTATTGGCTGGTCATATTTCATTTAAAGTTATTGGTGGGTCATATTCCATGTTATTAGTTGGTCATATTCCATTTAAAGTTATTCGTTGGTCATATTCCATTAAAAGTTATTCGTTGGTCATATTCCATGTTATTCGTTGGTCATATTCCATTTAAAGTTATTCGTTGGTCATATTCCATTTTTAGTTATTCGTTGGTCATATTCCATTTAAAGTTATTCGTTGGTCATATTCCATGTTATTAGTTGGTCAAATTCCATTTAAAGTTGTTCGTTGGTCATATTCCATTTAAAGTTATTCGTTGGTCATATTTCATTTTGAAGTTATTCGTTGGTCATATTCCATTAAAGTTATTCGTTGGTCATATTCCAATTAAAGTTATTCGTTGATCATATTCCATTCAAAGTTATTCGTTGGTCATATTCCATTTAAAGTTATTCGTTGGTCATATTCCATTTAAAGTTATTCGTTGGTCATATTCCATTTAAAGTTATTCGTTGATCATATTCCATTTAAAGTCATTCGTTGATCATATTCCATTCAAAGTTATTCGTTGGTCATATTCCATTTAAAGTTATTCGTTGGTCATATTCCATTTAAAGTTATTCGTTGGTCATATTCTATTTAAAGTTATTCGCTGGTGATATTCCATGTTATTAGTTGGTCATATTCCATTTAAAGTTATTCGTTGGTCATATTTCATTTAAAGTTATTCGTTGGTCATATTCCATTTAAAGTTATTCGTTGATCATATTTCATTGAAAGTTATTCGTTGGTCATATTCCATTAAAGTTATTCGTTGGTCATATTCCATTTAAAGTTATTCGTTGATCATATTCCATTCAAAGTTATTCGTTGGTCATAGTCCATTTAAAGTTATTCGTTGGTCATATTCCATTTAAAGTTATTCGTTGGTCATATTCCATTTAAAGTTATTCGTTGATCATATTCCATTTAAAGTCATTCGTTGATCATATTCCATTCAAAGTTATTCGTTGGTCATATTCCATTTAAAGTTATTCGTTGGTCATATTCCATTTAAAGTTATTCGTTGGTCATATTCTATTTAAAGTTATTCGCTGGTGATATTCCATGTTATTAGTTGGTCATATTCCATTTAAAGTTATTCGTTGGTCATATTTCATTTAAAGTTATTCGTTGGTCATATTCCATTTAAAGTTATTCGTTGATCATATTTCATTGAAAGTTATTCGTTGGTCATATTCCATTTAAGTTATTCGTTGGTCATATTCCATTTAAAGTTATTCGTTGATCATATTCCATTCAAAGTTATTCGTTGGTCATATTCCATTTAAAGTTATTCGTTGGTCATATTCCATTTAAAGTTATTCGTTGGTCATATTCCATTTAATGTTATTCGTTGGTCATATTCCATTTAAAGTTATTGGTTGGTCATATTTCATTTAAAGTTATTCGTTGGTCATATTCCATTTAAAGTTATTCGTTGATCATATTCCATTTAAAGTTATTCGTTGGTCATATTCCATGTCTTTCGTTGGTCATATTCCATGTCTTTCGTTGGTCATATTCCATTTAAAGTTATTCGTTGGTCATATTCCATTTAAAGTTATTCGTTGGTCATATTCCATTTAAAGTTATTCGTTGGTCATATTCCATGTTATTAGTTGGTCATATTCCATTTAAAGTTGTTCGTTGGTCTTATTCCATTTAATGTTATTCGTTGGTCATATTCCATTTTATTAATTGGTCATATTCCATGTTATTAGTTGGTCATATTCCATTTACAGTTGTTCGTTGGTCATATTCCATTTAATGTTATTCGTTTGTCATATTCCATGTTATTCGTTGGTCATATTCCATTTAATGTTATTCGTTTGTCATATTCCATGTTATTCGTTGGTCATATTCCATTTACAGTTATTCGTTGGTCATATTCCATTTAAAGTTATTCGTTGGTCATATTCCATTTAAAGTTATTCGTTGGTCATATTCCATGTTATTCGTTGGTCATATTCCATGTTATTCGTTGGTCATATTCCATTTAAAGTTATTCGTTGGTCATATTCCATTTAAAGTTATTCGTTGGTCATATTCCATTTAAAGTTATTCGTTGGTCATATTCCATTAAATTATTCGTTGGTCATATTCCATTTGAATTTATTCGTTGGTCATATTCCATGTACAGTTATTCGTTGGTCATATTCCATTTAAAGTTATTCGTTGGTCATATTCCATTTAAAGTTATTGGCTGGTCATATTTCATTTAAAGTTATTGGTGGGTCATATTCCATGTTATTAGTTGGTCATATTCCATTTAAAGTTATTCGTTGGTCATATTCCATTAAAAGTTATTCGTTGGTCATATTCCATGTTATTCGTTGGTCATATTCCATTTAAAGTTATTCGTTGGTCATATTCCATTTTTAGTTATTCGTTGGTCATATTCCATTTAAAGTTATTCGTTGGTCATATTCCATGTTATTAGTTGGTCAAATTCCATTTAAAGTTGTTCGTTGGTCATATTCCATTTAAAGTTATTCGTTGGTCATATTTCATTTTGAAGTTATTCGTTGGTCATATTCCATTAAAGTTATTCGTTGGTCATATTCTATTTAAAGTTATTCGCTGGTGATATTCCATGTTATTAGTTGGTCATATTCCATTTAAAGTTATTCGTTGGTCATATTTCATTTAAAGTTATTCGTTGGTCATATTCCATTTAAAGTTATTCGTTGATCATATTTCATTGAAAGTTATTCGTTGGTCATATTCCATTAAAGTTATTCGTTGGTCATATTCCATTTAAAGTTATTCGTTGATCATATTCCATTCAAAGTTATTCGTTGGTCATAGTCCATTTAAAGTTATTCGTTGGTCATATTCCATTTAAAGTTATTCGTTGGTCATATTCCATTTAATGTTATTCGTTGGTCATATTCCATTTAAAGTTAATGGTTGGTCATATTTCATTTAAAGTTATTCGTTGGTCATATTCCATTTAAAGTTATTCGTTGGTCATATTCCATTTAAAGTTATTCGTTGGTCATATTCCATGTTATTAGTTGGTCATATTCCATTTAAAGTTATTCGTTGGTCATATTCCATGTCTTTCGTTGGTCATATTCCATTTAAAGTTATTCGTTGGTCATATTCCATTTAAAGTTATTCGTTGGTCATATTCCATTTAAAGTTATTCGTTGGTCATATTCCATGTTATTAGTTGGTCATATTCCATTTAAAGTTGTTCGTTGGTCATATTCCATTTAATGTTATTCGTTGGTCATATTCCATTTGATTAGTTGGTCATATTCCATGTTATTAGTTGGTCATATTCCATTTAAAGTTGTTCGTTGGTCACATTCCATTTAATGTTATTCGTTTGTCATATTCCATGTTATTCGTTGGTCATATTCCATTTACAGTTATTCGTTGGTCATATTCCATTTAAAGCTTTCGTTGGTCATATTCCATGTTATTCGTTGGTCATATTCCATTTAAAGTTATTCGTTGGTCATATTCCATTTAAAGTTATTCGTTGGTCATATTCCATTTAAAGTTATTCGTTGGTCATATTCCATTTAAAATTATTCGTTGGTCATATTCCATTTGAATTTATTCGTTGGTCATATTCCATTTACAGTTATTCGTTGGTCATATTCCATTTAAAGTTAATCGTTGGTCATATTCCATTTAAAGTTATTGGCTGGTCATATTTCATTTAAAGTTATTGGTGGGTCATATTCCATGTCATTAGTTGGTCATATTCCATTTAAAGTTATTCGTTGGTCATATTCCATTAAAAGTTATTCGTTGGTCATATTCCATGTTATTCGTTGGTCATATTCCATTTAAAGTTATTCGTTGGTCATATTCCATTTTTAGTTATTCGTTGGTCATATTCCATTTAAAGTTATTCGTTGGTCATATTCCATGTTATTAGTTGGTCATATTCCATGTTATTAGTTGGTCATATTCCATTTAAAGTTATTGGTTGGTCATATTTCATTTGAAGTTATTCGTTGGTCATATTCCATTTAAAGTTATTCGTTGGTCATATTCAATTAAAAGTTATTCGTTGGTCATATTCTATGTTATTAGTTGGTCATATTCCATTTAAAGTTATTCGTTGGTCATATTCCATTTAAAGTTATTCGTTGGTCATATTCAATTAAAAGTTATTCGTTGGTCATATTCCATGTTATTCGTTGGTCATATTCCATTTAAAGTTATTCGTTGGTCATATTCCATTTAAAGTTGTTCGTTGGTCATATTCCATGTTATTAGTTGGTCATATTCCATTTATAGTTGTTCGTTGGTCATATTCCATGTTATTCGTTGGTCATATTGCATTTAAAGTTATTCGTTGGTCATATTCCATGTTATTAGTTGGTCATACTCCACTTAAAGTTGTTCGTTGGTCATATTCCATTTAATGTTATTCGTTGGTCATATTCCATGTTATTCGTTGGTCATATTCCATTTAAAGTTATTCGTTTGTCATATTCCATGTTATTCGTTGGTCATATTCCATTTAAAGTTATTCGTTGGTCATATTCCATTTAAAGTTATTCGTTGGTCATATTCCATTCAAAGTTATTCGTTGGTCATATTCCATTTGAAGTTATTCGTTGGTCATATTCCATTTAAAGTTATTCGTTGGTCATATTCCATTTTTAGTTATTCGTTGGTCATATTCCATTTAAAGTTATTCGTTGGTCATATTCCATATTATTAGTTGGTCATATTCCATTTAAAGTTGTTCGTTGGTCATATTCCATTTAAAGTTATTCGTTGGTCATATTTCATTCTGAAGTTATTCGTTGGTCATATTCCATTAAAGTTATTCGTTGGTCATATTCCATTTAAAGTTATTCGTTGGTCATATTCCATTTAAAGTTATTCGTTGATCATATTCCATTCAAAGTTATTCGTTGGTCATATTCCGTTTAATGTTATTCGTTGGTCATATTCCATTTAAAGTTATTCGTTGGTCATATTCCATTTAATGTTATTCGTTGGTCATATTCCATTTAATGTTATTCGTTGGTCATATTCCATTTAAAGTTATTGGTTGGTCATATTTCATTTAAAGTTATTCGTTGGTCATATTCCATTTAAAGTTATTCGTTTGTCATATTCCATTTAAAGTTATTCGTTGGTCATATTCCATGTTATTAGTTGGTCATATTCCATTTAAAGTTATTCGTTGGTCATATTCAATTAAAAGTTATTCGTTGGTCATATTCCATTTAAAGTTAGTCGTTGGTCATATTCCATTTACAGTTGTTCGTTGGTCATATTCCATGTTATTAGTTGGTCATATTCCATTTATAGTTGTTCGTTGGTCATATTCCATGTTATTCGTTGGTCATGTTGCATTTAAAGTTATTCGTTGGTCATATTCCATGTTATTAGTTGGTCATATTCCATTTAAAGTTATTCGTTGGTCATATTCCATTTATAGTTGTTCGTTGGTCATATTCCATGTTATTCGTTGGTCATATTCCATTTAAAGTTGTTCGTTGGTCATATTCCATTTAATGTTATTCGTTTGTCATATTCCATGTTATTCGTTGGTCATATTCCATTTAAAGTTATTCGTTGGTCATATTCCATTTAAAGTTATTCGTTGGTCATATTTCATTTAAAGTTATTCGTTGGTCATATTCCATTTAAAGTTATTCGTTGATCATATTTCATTTAAAGTTATTCGTTGGTCATATTCTATTAAAGTTATTCGTTGGTCATATTCCATTTAAAGTTATTCGTTGATCATATTCCATTCAAAGTTATTCGTTGGTCATATTCCATTTAAAGTTATTCGTTGGTCATATTCCATTTAAAGTTATTCGTTGGTCATATTCCATTGAATGTTATTCGTTGGTCATATTCCATTTAAAGTTATTGGTTGGTCATATTTCATTTAAAGTTATTCGTTGGTCATATTCCATTCAAAGTTATTCGTTGGTCATATTCCATTTAAAGTTATTCGTTGGTCATATTCCATGTTATTAGTTGGTCATATTCCATTTAAAGTTATTCGTTGGTCATATTCCATGTCTTTCGTTGGTCATATTCCATGTCTTTCGTTGGTCATATTCCATTTAAAGTTATTCGTTGGTCATATTCCATTTAAAGTTATTCGTTGGTCATATTCCATTTAAAGTTATTCGTTGGTCATATTCCATGTTATTAGTTGGCCATATTCCATTTAAGGTTGTTCGTTGGTCTTATTCCATTTAATGTTATTCGTTGGTCATATTCCATTTTATTAATTGGTCATATTCCATGTTATTAGTTGGTCATATTCCATTTAAAGTTGTTCGTTGGTCATATTCCATTTAATGTTATTCGTTTGTCATATTCCATGTTATTCGTTGGTCATATTCCATTTAATGTTATTCGTTTGTCATATTCCATGTTATTCGTTGGTCATATTCCATTTACAGTTATTCGTTGGTCATATTCCATTTAAAGTTATTCGTTGGTCATATTCCATGTTATTCGTTGGTCATATTCCATGTTATTCGTTGGTCATATTCCATTTAAAGTTATTCGTTGGTCATATTCCATTTAAAGTTATTCGTTGGTCATATTCCATTTAAAGTTATTCGTTGGTCATATTCCATTTAAATTATTCGTTGGTCATATTCCATTTGAATTTATTCGTTGGTCATATTCCATTTACAGTTATTCGTTGGTCATATTCCATTTAAAGTTATTCGTTGGTCATATTCCATTTAAAGTTATTGGCTGGTCATATTTCATTTAAAGTTATTGGTGGGTCATATTCCATGTTATTAGTTGGTCATATTCCATTTAAAGTTATTCGTTGGTCATATTCCATTAAAAGTTATTCGTTGGTCATATTCCATGTTATTCGTTGGTCATATTCCATTTAAAGTTATTCGTTGGTCATATTCCATTTTTAGTTATTCGTTGGTCATATTCCATTTAAAGTTATTCGTTGGTCATATTCCATGTTATTAGTTGGTCAAATTCCATTTAAAGTTGTTCGTTGGTCATATTCCATTTAAAGTTATTCGTTGGTCATATTTCATTTTGAAGTTATTCGTTGGTTATATTCCATCAAAGTTATTCGTTGGTCATATTCCAATTAAAGTTATTCGTTGATCATATTCCATTCAAAGTTATTCGTTGGTCATATTCCATTTAAAGTTATTCGTTGGTCATATTCCATTTAAAGTTATTCGTTGGTCATATTCCATTTAAAGTTATTCGTTGATCATATTCCATTTAAAGTCATTCGTTGATCATATTCCATTCAAAGTTATTCGTTGGTCATATTCCATTTAAAGTTATTCGTTGGTCATATTCCATTTAAAGTTATTCGTTGGTCATATTCTATTTAAAGTTATTCGCTGGTGATATTCCATGTTATTAGTTGGTCATATTCCATTTAAAGTTATTCGTTGGTCATATTTCATTTAAAGTTATTCGTTGGTCATATTCCATTTAAAGTTATTCGTTGATCATATTTCATTGAAAGTTATTCGTTGGTCATATTCCATTAAAGTTATTCGTTGGTCATATTCCATTTAAAGTTATTCGTTGATCATATTCCATTCAAAGTTATTCGTTGGTCATAGTCCATTTAAAGTTATTCGTTGGTCATATTCCATTTAAAGTTATTCGTTGGTCATATTCCATTTAATGTTATTCGTTGGTCATATTCCATTTAAAGTTATTCGTTGGTCATATTCCATTAAAAGTTATTCGTTGGTCATATTCCATGTTATTCGTTGGTCATATTCCATTTAAAGTTATTCGTTGGTCATATTCCATGTTATTAGTTGGTCATATTCCATGTTATTAGTTGGTCATATTCCATTTAAAGTTATTGGTTGGTCATATTTCATTTGAAGTTATTCGTTGGTCATATTCCATTTAAAGTTATTCGTTGGTCATATTCAATTAAAAGTTATTCGTTGGTCATATTCCATGTTATTAGTTGGTCATATTCCATTTAAAGTTATTCGTTGGTCATATTCCATTTAAAGTTATTCGTTGGTCATATTCAATTAAAAGTTATTCGTTGGTCATATTCCATGTTATTCGTTGGTCATATTCCATTTAAAGTTATTCGTTGGTCATATTCCATTTAAAGTTGTTCGTTGGTCATATTCCATGTTATTAGTTGGTCATATTCCATTTATAGTTGTTCGTTGGTCATATTCCATGTTATTCGTTGGTCATATTGCATTTAAAGTTATTCGTTGGTCATATTCCATGTTATTAGTTGGTCATACTCCACTTAAAGTTGTTCGTTGGTCATATTCCATTTAATGTTATTCGTTGGTCATATTCCATGTTATTCGTTGGTCATATTCCATTTAAAGTTATTCGTTTGTCATATTCCATGTTATTCGTTGGTCATATTCCATTTAAAGTTATTCGTTGGTCATATTCCATTTAAAGTTATTCGTTGGTCATATTCCATTTAAAGTTATTCGTTGGTCATATTCCATTTGAAGTTATTCGTTGGTCATATTCCATTTAAAGTTATTCGTTGGTCATATTCCATTTTTAGTTATTCGTTGGTCATATTCCATTTAAAGTTATTCGTTGGTCATATTCCATGTTATTAGTTGGTCATATTCCATTTAAAGTTGTTCGTTGGTCATATTCCATTTAAAGTTATTCGTTGGTCATATTTCATTCTGAAGTTATTCGTTGGTCATATTCCATTAAAGTTATTCGTTGGTCATATTCCATTTAAAGTTATTCGTTGGTCATATTCCATTTAAAGTTATTCGTTGATCATATTCCATTCAAAGTTATTCGTTGGTCATATTCCGTTTAATGTTATTCGTTGGTCATATTCCATTTAAAGTTATTCGTTGGTCATATTCCATTTAATGTTATTCGTTGGTCATATTCCATTTAATGTTATTCGTTGGTCATATTCCATTTAAAGTTATTGGTTGGTCATATTTCATTTAAAGTTATTCGTTGGTCATATTCCATTTAAAGTTATTCGTTTGTCATATTCCATTTAAAGTTATTCGTTGGTCATATTCCATGTTATTAGTTGGTCATATTCCATTTAAAGTTATTCGTTGGTCATATTCAATTAAAAGTTATTCGTTGGTCATATTCCATTTAAAGTTAGTCGTTGGTCATATTCCATTTACAGTTGTTCGTTGGTCATATTCCATGTTATTAGTTGGTCATATTCCATTTATAGTTGTTCGTTGGTCATATTCCATGTTATTCGTTGGTCATGTTGCATTTAAAGTTATTCGTTGGTCATATTCCATGTTATTAGTTGGTCATATTCCATTTAAAGTTATTCGTTGGTCATATTCCATTTATAGTTGTTCGTTGGTCATATTCCATGTTATTCGTTGGTCATATTCCATTTAAAGTTGTTCGTTGGTCATATTCCATTTAATGTTATTCGTTTGTCATATTCCATGTTATTCGTTGGTCATATTCCATTTAAAGTTATTCGTTGGTCATATTCCATTTAAAGTTATTCGTTGGTCATATTTCATTTAAAGTTATTCGTTGGTCATATTCCATTTAAAGTTATTCGTTGATCATATTTCATTTAAAGTTATTCGTTGGTCATATTCTATTAAAGTTATTCGTTGGTCATATTCCATTTAAAGTTATTCGTTGATCATATTCCATTCAAAGTTATTCGTTGGTCATATTCCATTTAAAGTTATTCGTTGGTCATATTCCATTTAAAGTTATTCGTTGGTCATATTCCATTGAATGTTATTCGTTGGTCATATTCCATTTAAAGTTATTGGTTGGTCATATTTCATTTAAAGTTATTCGTTGGTCATATTCCATTTAAAGTTATTCGTTGGTCATATTCCATTTAAAGTTATTCGTTGGTCATATTCCATGTTATTAGTTGGTCATATTCCATTTAAAGTTATTCGTTGGTCATATTCCATGTCTTTCGTTGGTCATATTCCATGTCTTTCGTTGGTCATATTCCATTTAAAGTTATTCGTTGGTCATATTCCATTTAAAGTTATTCGTTGGTCATATTCCATTTAAAGTTATTCGTTGGTCATATTCCATGTTATTAGTTGGCCATATTCCATTTAAGGTTGTTCGTTGGTCTTATTCCATTTAATGTTATTCGTTGGTCATATTCCATTTTATTAATTGGTCATATTCCATGTTATTAGTTGGTCATATTCCATTTAAAGTTGTTCGTTGGTCATATTCCATTTAATGTTATTCGTTTGTCATATTCCATGTTATTCGTTGGTCATATTCCATTTAATGTTATTCGTTTGTCATATTCCATGTTATTCGTTGGTCATATTCCATTTACAGTTATTCGTTGGTCATATTCCATTTAATGTTATTCGTTGGTCATATTCCATTTAAAGTTATTGGTTGGTCATATTTCATTTAAAGTTATTCGTTGGTCATATTCCATTTAAAGTTATTCGTTGGTCATATTCCATTTAAAGTTATTCGTTGGTCATATTCCATGTTATTAGTTGGTCATATTCCATTTAAAGTTATTCGTTGGTCATATTCCATGTCTTTCGTTGGTCATATTCCATGTCTTTCGTTGGTCATATTCCATTTAAAGTTATTCGTTGGTCATATTCCATTTAAAGTTATTCGTTGGTCATATTCCATTTAAAGTTATTCGTTGGTCATATTCCATGTTATTAGTTGGTCATATTCCATTTAAAGTTGTTCGTTGGTCTTATTCCATTTAATGTTATTCGTTGGTCATATTCCATTTTATTAATTGGTCATATTCCATGTTATTAGTTGGTCATATTCCATTTAAAGTTGTTCGTTGGTCATATTCCATTTAATGTTATTCGTTTGTCATATTCCATGTTATTCGTTGGTCATATTCCATTTAATGTTATTCGTTTGTCATATTCCATGTTATTCGTTGGTCATATTCCATTTACAGTTATTCGTTGGTCATATTCCATTTAAAGTTATTCGTTGGTCATATTCCATGTTATTCGTTGGTCATATTCCATGTTATTCGTTGGTCATATTCCATTTAAAGTTATTCGTTGGTCATATTCCATTTAAAGTTATTCGTTGGTCATATTCCATTTAAAGTTATTCGTTGGTCATATTCCATTTAAATTATTCGTTGGTCATATTCCATTTGAATTTATTCGTTGGTCATATTCCATTTACAGTTATTCGTTGGTCATATTCCATTTAAAGTTATTCGTTGGTCATATTCCATTTAAAGTTATTGGCTGGTCATATTTCATTTAAAGTTATTGGTGGGTCATATTCCATGTTATTAGTTGGTCATATTCCATTTAAAGTTATTCGTTGGTCATATTCCATTAAAAGTTATTCGTTGGTCATATTCCATGTTATTCGTTGGTCATATTCCATTTAAAGTTATTCGTTGGTCATATTCCATTTTTAGTTATTCGTTGGTCATATTCCATTTAAAGTTATTCGTTGGTCATATTCCATGTTATTAGTTGGTCAAATTCCATTTAAAGTTGTTCGTTGGTCATATTCCATTTAAAGTTATTCGTTGGTCATATTTCATTTTGAAGTTATTCGTTGGTCATATTCCATTAAAGTTATTCGTTGGTCATATTCCAATTAAAGTTATTCGTTGATCATATTCCATTCAAAGTTATTCGTTGGTCATATTCCATTTAAAGTTATTCGTTGGTCATATTCCATTTAAAGTTATTCGTTGGTCATATTCCATTTAAAGTTATTCGTTGATCATATTCCATTTAAAGTCATTCGTTGATCATATTCCATTCAAAGTTATTCGTTGGTCATATTCCATTTAAAGTTATTCGTTGGTCATATTCCATTTAAAGTTATTCGTTGGTCATATTCTATTTAAAGTTATTCGCTGGTGATATTCCATGTTATTAGTTGGTCATATTCCATTTAAGGTTATTCGTTGGTCATATTTCATTTAAAGTTATTCGTTGGTCATATTCCATTTAAAGTTATTCGTTGATCATATTTCATTGAAAGTTATTCGTTGGTCATATTCCATTAAAGTTATTCGTTGGTCATATTCCATTTAAAGTTATTCGTTGATCATATTCCATTCAAAGTTATTCGTTGGTCATATTCCATTTAAAGTTATTCGTTGGTCATATTCCATTTAAAGTTATTCGTTGGTCATATTCCATTTAATGTTATTCGTTGGTCATATTCCATTTAAAGTTATTCGTTGGTCATATTCCATTTAAAGTTATTCGTTGGTCATATTCCATTTAAAGTTATTCGTTGGTCATATTCCATGTCTTTCGTTGGTCATATTCCATGTCTTTCGTTGGTCATATTCCATTTAAAGTTATTCGTTGGTCATATTCCATTTAAAGTTATTCGTTGGTCATATTCCATGTCTTTCGTTGGTCATATTCCATGTCTTTCGTTGGTCATATTCCATTTAAAGTTATTCGTTGGTCATATTCCATTTAAAGTTATTCGTTGGTCATATTCCATTTAAAGTTATTCGTTGGTCATATTCCATGTTATTAGTTGGTCATATTCCATTTAAAGTTGTTCGTTGGTCTTATTCCATTTAATGTTATTCGTTGGTCATATTCCATTTTAATAATTGGTCATATTCCATGTTATTAGTTGGTCATATTCCATTTAAAGTTGTTCGTTGGTCATATTCCATTTAATGTTATTCGTTTGTCATATTCCATGTTATTCGTTGGTCATATTCCATTTAATGTTATTCGTTTGTCATATTCCATGTTATTCGTTGGTCATATTCCATTTACAGTTATTCGTTGGTCATATTCCATTTAAAGTTATTCGTTGGTCATATTCCATTTAAAGTTATTCGTTGGTCATATTCCATGTTATTCGTTGGTCATATTCCATGTTATTCGTTGGTCATATTCCATTTAAAGTTATTCGTTGGTCATATTCCATTTAAAGTTATTCGTTGGTCATATTCCATTTAAAGTTATTCGTTGGTCATATTCCATTTAAATTATTCGTTGGTCATATTCCATTTGAATTTATTCGTTGGTCATATTCCATGTACAGTTATTCGTTGGTCATATTCCATTTAAAGTTATTCGTTGGTCATATTCCATTTAAAGTTATTGGCTGGTCATATTTCATTTAAAGTTATTGGTGGGTCATATTCCATGTTATTAGTTGGTCATATTCCATTTAAAGTTATTCGTTGGTCATATTCCATTAAAAGTTATTCGTTGGTCATATTCCATGTTATTCGTTGGTCATATTCCATTTAAAGTTATTCGTTGGTCATATTCCATTTTTAGTTATTCGTTGGTCATATTCCATTTAAAGTTATTCGTTGGTCATATTCCATGTTATTAGTTGGTCAAATTCCATTTAAAGTTGTTCGTTGGTCATATTCCATTTAAAGTTATTCGTTGGTCATATTTCATTTTGAAGTTATTCGTTGGTCATATTCCATTAAAGTTATTCGTTGGTCATATTCCAATTAAAGTTATTCGTTGATCATATTCCATTCAAAGTTATTCGTTGGTCATATTCCATTTAAAGTTATTCGTTGGTCATATTCCATTTAAAGTTATTCGTTGGTCATATTCCATTTAAAGTTATTCGTTGATCATATTCCATTTAAAGTCATTCGTTGATCATATTCCATTCAAAGTTATTCGTTGGTCATATTCCATTTAAAGTTATTCGTTGGTCATATTCCATTTAAAGTTATTCGTTGGTCATATTCCATGTTATTAGTTGGCCATATTCCATTTAAGGTTGTTCGTTGGTCTTATTCCATTTAATGTTATTCGTTGGTCATATTCCATTTTATTAATTGGTCATATTCCATGTTATTAGTTGGTCATATTCCATTTAAAGTTGTTCGTTGGTCATATTCCATTTAATGTTATTCGTTTGTCATATTCCATGTTATTCGTTGGTCATATTCCATTTAATGTTATTCGTTTGTCATATTCCATGTTATTCGTTGGTCATATTCCATTTACAGTTATTCGTTGGTCATATTCCATTTAATGTTATTCGTTGGTCATATTCCATTTAAAGTTATTGGTTGGTCATATTTCATTTAAAGTTATTCGTTGGTCATATTCCATTTAAAGTTATTCGTTGGTCATATTCCATTTAAAGTTATTCGTTGGTCATATTCCATGTTATTAGTTGGTCATATTCCATTTAAAGTTATTCGTTGGTCATATTCCATGTCTTTCGTTGGTCATATTCCATGTCTTTCGTTGGTCATATTCCATTTAAAGTTATTCGTTGGTCATATTCCATTTAAAGTTATTCGTTGGTCATATTCCATTTAAAGTTATTCGTTGGTCATATTCCATGTTATTAGTTGGTCATATTCCATTTAAAGTTGTTCGTTGGTCTTATTCCATTTAATGTTATTCGTTGGTCATATTCCATTTTATTAATTGGTCATATTCCATGTTATTAGTTGGTCATATTCCATTTAAAGTTGTTCGTTGGTCATATTCCATTTAATGTTATTCGTTTGTCATATTCCATGTTATTCGTTGGTCATATTCCATTTAATGTTATTCGTTTGTCATATTCCATGTTATTCGTTGGTCATATTCCATTTACAGTTATTCGTTGGTCATATTCCATTTAAAGTTATTCGTTGGTCATATTCCATGTTATTCGTTGGTCATATTCCATGTTATTCGTTGGTCATATTCCATTTAAAGTTATTCGTTGGTCATATTCCATTTAAAGTTATTCGTTGGTCATATTCCATTTAAAGTTATTCGTTGGTCATATTCCATTTAAATTATTCGTTGGTCATATTCCATTTGAATTTATTCGTTGGTCATATTCCATTTACAGTTATTCGTTGGTCATATTCCATTTAAAGTTATTCGTTGGTCATATTCCATTTAAAGTTATTGGCTGGTCATATTTCATTTAAAGTTATTGGTGGGTCATATTCCATGTTATTAGTTGGTCATATTCCATTTAAAGTTATTCGTTGGTCATATTCCATTAAAAGTTATTCGTTGGTCATATTCCATGTTATTCGTTGGTCATATTCCATTTAAAGTTATTCGTTGGTCATATTCCATTTTTAGTTATTCGTTGGTCATATTCCATTTAAAGTTATTCGTTGGTCATATTCCATGTTATTAGTTGGTCAAATTCCATTTAAAGTTGTTCGTTGGTCATATTCCATTTAAAGTTATTCGTTGGTCATATTTCATTTTGAAGTTATTCGTTGGTCATATTCCATTAAAGTTATTCGTTGGTCATATTCCAATTAAAGTTATTCGTTGATCATATTCCATTCAAAGTTATTCGTTGGTCATATTCCATTTAAAGTTATTCGTTGGTCATTCTCCATTTAAAGTTATTCGTTGGTCATATTCCATTTAAAGTTATTCGTTGATCATATTCCATTTAAAGTCATTCGTTGATCATATTCCATTCAAAGTTATTCGTTGGTCATATTCCATTTAAAGTTATTCGTTGGTCATATTCCATTTAAAGTTATTCGTTGGTCATATTCTATTTAAAGTTATTCGCTGGTGATATTCCATGTTATTAGTTGGTCATATTCCATTTAAGGTTATTCGTTGGTCATATTTCATTTAAAGTTATTCGTTGGTCATATTCCATTTAAAGTTATTCGTTGATCATATTTCATTGAAAGTTATTCGTTGGTCATATTCCATTAAAGTTATTCGTTGGTCATATTCCATTTAAAGTTATTCGTTGATCATATTCCATTCAAAGTTATTCGTTGGTCATATTCCATTTAAAGTTATTCGTTGGTCATATTCCATTTAAAGTTATTCGTTGGTCATATTCCATTTAATGTTATTCGTTGGTCATATTCCATTTAAAGTTATTGGTTGGTCATATTTCATTTAAAGTTATTCGTTGGTCATATTCCATTTAAAGTTATTCGTTGATCATATTCCATTTAAAGTTATTCGTTGGTCATATTCCATGTCTTTCGTTGGTCATATTCCATGTCTTTCGTTGGTCATATTCCATTTAAAGTTATTCGTTGGTCATATTCCATTTAAAGTTATTCGTTGGTCATATTCCATTTAAAGTTATTCGTTGGTCATATTCCATGTTATTAGTTGGTCATATTCCATTTAAAGTTGTTCGTTGGTCTTATTCCATTTAATGTTATTCGTTGGTCATATTCCATTTTATTAATTGGTCATATTCCATGTTATTAGTTGGTCATATTCCATTTAAAGTTGTTCGTTGGTCATATTCCATTTAATGTTATTCGTTTGTCATATTCCATGTTATTCGTTGGTCATATTCCATTTAATGTTATTCGTTTGTCATATTCCATGTTATTCGTTGGTCATATTCCATTTACAGTTATTCGTTGGTCATATTCCATTTAAAGTTATTCGTTGGTCATATTCCATTTAAAGTTATTCGTTGGTCATATTCCATGTTATTCGTTGGTCATATTCCATGTTATTCGTTGGTCATATTCCATTTAAAGTTATTCGTTGGTCATATTCCATTTAAAGTTATTCGTTGGTCATATTCCATTTAAAGTTATTCGTTGGTCATATTCCATTTAAATTATTCGTTGGTCATATTCCATTTGAATTTATTCGTTGGTCATATTCCATGTACAGTTATTCGTTGGTCATATTCCATTTAAAGTTATTCGTTGGTCATATTCCATTTAAAGTTATTGGCTGGTCATATTTCATTTAAAGTTATTGGTGGGTCATATTCCATGTTATTAGTTGGTCATATTCCATTTAAAGTTATTCGTTGGTCATATTCCATTAAAAGTTATTCGTTGGTCATATTCCATGTTATTCGTTGGTCATATTCCATTTAAAGTTATTCGTTGGTCATATTCCATTTTTAGTTATTCGTTGGTCATATTCCATTTAAAGTTATTCGTTGGTCATATTCCATGTTATTAGTTGGTCAAATTCCATTTAAAGTTGTTCGTTGGTCATATTCCATTTAAAGTTATTCGTTGGTCATATTTCATTTTGAAGTTATTCGTTGGTCATATTCCATTAAAGTTATTCGTTGGTCATATTCCAATTAAAGTTATTCGTTGATCATATTCCATTCAAAGTTATTCGTTGGTCATATTCCATTTAAAGTTATTCGTTGGTCATATTCCATTTAAAGTTATTCGTTGGTCATATTCCATTTAAAGTTATTCGTTGATCATATTCCATTTAAAGTCATTCGTTGATCATATTCCATTCAAAGTTATTCGTTGGTCATATTCCATTTAAAGTTATTCGTTGGTCATATTCCATTTAAAGTTATTCGTTGGTCATATTCTATTTAAAGTTATTCGCTGGTGATATTCCATGTTATTAGTTGGTCATATTCCATTTAAAGTTATTCGTTGGTCATATTTCATTTAAAGTTATTCGTTGGTCATATTCCATTTAAAGTTATTCGTTGATCATATTTCATTGAAAGTTATTCGTTGGTCATATTCCATTAAAGTTATTCGTTGGTCATATTCCATTTAAAGTTATTCGTTGATCATATTCCATTCAAAGTTATTCGTTGGTCATAGTCCATTTAAAGTTATTCGTTGGTCATATTCCATTTAAAGTTATTCGTTGGTCATATTCCATTTAAAGTTATTCGTTGATCATATTCCATTTAAAGTCATTCGTTGATCATATTCCATTCAAAGTTATTCGTTGGTCATATTCCATTTAAAGTTATTCGTTGGTCATATTCCATTTAAAGTTATTCGTTGGTCATATTCTATTTAAAGTTATTCGCTGGTGATATTCCATGTTATTAGTTGGTCATATTCCATTTAAAGTTATTCGTTGGTCATATTTCATTTAAAGTTATTCGTTGGTCATATTCCATTTAAAGTTATTCGTTGATCATATTTCATTGAAAGTTATTCGTTGGTCATATTCCATTTAAGTTATTCGTTGGTCATATTCCATTTAAAGTTATTCGTTGATCATATTCCATTCAAAGTTATTCGTTGGTCATATTCCATTTAAAGTTATTCGTTGGTCATATTCCATTTAAAGTTATTCGTTGGTCATATTCCATTTAATGTTATTCGTTGGTCATATTCCATTTAAAGTTATTGGTTGGTCATATTTCATTTAAAGTTATTCGTTGGTCATATTCCATTTAAAGTTATTCGTTGATCATATTCCATTTAAAGTTATTCGTTGGTCATATTCCATGTCTTTCGTTGGTCATATTCCATGTCTTTCGTTGGTCATATTCCATTTAAAGTTATTCGTTGGTCATATTCCATTTAAAGTTATTCGTTGGTCATATTCCATTTAAAGTTATTCGTTGGTCATATTCCATGTTATTAGTTGGTCATATTCCATTTAAAGTTGTTCGTTGGTCTTATTCCATTTAATGTTATTCGTTGGTCATATTCCATTTTATTAATTGGTCATATTCCATGTTATTAGTTGGTCATATTCCATTTAAAGTTGTTCGTTGGTCATATTCCATTTAATGTTATTCGTTTGTCATATTCCATGTTATTCGTTGGTCATATTCCATTTAATGTTATTCGTTTGTCATATTCCATGTTATTCGTTGGTCATATTCCATTTACAGTTATTCGTTGGTCATATTCCATTTAAAGTTATTCGTTGGTCATATTCCATTTAAAGTTATTCGTTGGTCATATTCCATGTTATTCGTTGGTCATATTCCATGTTATTCGTTGGTCATATTCCATTTAAAGTTATTCGTTGGTCATATTCCATTTAAAGTTATTCGTTGGTCATATTCCATTTAAAGTTATTCGTTGGTCATATTCCATTTAAATTATTCGTTGGTCATATTCCATTTGAATTTATTCGTTGGTCATATTCCATGTACAGTTATTCGTTGGTCATATTCCATTTAAAGTTATTCGTTGGTCATATTCCATTTAAAGTTATTGGCTGGTCATATTTCATTTAAAGTTATTGGTGGGTCATATTCCATGTTATTAGTTGGTCATATTCCATTTAAAGTTATTCGTTGGTCATATTCCATTAAAAGTTATTCGTTGGTCATATTCCATGTTATTCGTTGGTCATATTCCATTTAAAGTTATTCGTTGGTCATATTCCATTTTTAGTTATTCGTTGGTCATATTCCATTTAAAGTTATTCGTTGGTCATATTCCATGTTATTAGTTGGTCAAATTCCATTTAAAGTTGTTCGTTGGTCATATTCCATTTAAAGTTATTCGTTGGTCATATTTCATTTTGAAGTTATTCGTTGGTCATATTCCATTAAAGTTATTCGTTGGTCATATTCTATTTAAAGTTATTCGCTGGTGATATTCCATGTTATTAGTTGGTCATATTCCATTTAAAGTTATTCGTTGGTCATATTTCATTTAAAGTTATTCGTTGGTCATATTCCATTTAAAGTTATTCGTTGATCATATTTCATTGAAAGTTATTCGTTGGTCATATTCCATTAAAGTTATTCGTTGGTCATATTCCATTTAAAGTTATTCGTTGATCATATTCCATTCAAAGTTATTCGTTGGTCATAGTCCATTTAAAGTTATTCGTTGGTCATATTCCATTTAAAGTTATTCGTTGGTCATATTCCATTTAATGTTATTCGTTGGTCATATTCCATTTAAAGTTAATGGTTGGTCATATTTCATTTAAAGTTATTCGTTGGTCATATTCCATTTAAAGTTATTCGTTGGTCATATTCCATTTAAAGTTATTCGTTGGTCATATTCCATGTTATTAGTTGGTCATATTCCATTTAAAGTTATTCGTTGGTCATATTCCATGTCTTTCGTTGGTCATATTCCATTTAAAGTTATTCGTTGGTCATATTCCATTTAAAGTTATTCGTTGGTCATATTCCATTTAAAGTTATTCGTTGGTCATATTCCATGTTATTAGTTGGTCATATTCCATTTAAAGTTGTTCGTTGGTCATATTCCATTTAATGTTATTCGTTGGTCATATTCCATTTGATTAGTTGGTCATATTCCATGTTATTAGTTGGTCATATTCCATTTAAAGTTGTTCGTTGGTCACATTCCATTTAATGTTATTCGTTTGTCATATTCCATGTTATTCGTTGGTCATATTCCATTTACAGTTATTCGTTGGTCATATTCCATTTAAAGCTTTCGTTGGTCATATTCCATGTTATTCGTTGGTCATATTCCATTTAAAGTTATTCGTTGGTCATATTCCATTTAAAGTTATTCGTTGGTCATATTCCATTTAAAGTTATTCGTTGGTCATATTCCATTTAAAATTATTCGTTGGTCATATTCCATTTGAATTTATTCGTTGGTCATATTCCATTTACAGTTATTCGTTGGTCATATTCCATTTAAAGTTAATCGTTGGTCATATTCCATTTAAAGTTATTGGCTGGTCATATTTCATTTAAAGTTATTGGTGGGTCATATTCCATGTCATTAGTTGGTCATATTCCATTTAAAGTTATTCGTTGGTCATATTCCATTAAAAGTTATTCGTTGGTCATATTCCATGTTATTCGTTGGTCATATTCCATTTAAAGTTATTCGTTGGTCATATTCCATTTTTAGTTATTCGTTGGTCATATTCCATTTAAAGTTATTCGTTGGTCATATTCCATGTTATTAGTTGGTCATATTCCATGTTATTAGTTGGTCATATTCCATTTAAAGTTATTGGTTGGTCATATTTCATTTGAAGTTATTCGTTGGTCATATTCCATTTAAAGTTATTCGTTGGTCATATTCAATTAAAAGTTATTCGTTGGTCATATTCTATGTTATTAGTTGGTCATATTCCATTTAAAGTTATTCGTTGGTCATATTCCATTTAAAGTTATTCGTTGGTCATATTCAATTAAAAGTTATTCGTTGGTCATATTCCATGTTATTCGTTGGTCATATTCCATTTAAAGTTATTCGTTGGTCATATTCCATTTAAAGTTGTTCGTTGGTCATATTCCATGTTATTAGTTGGTCATATTCCATTTATAGTTGTTCGTTGGTCATATTCCATGTTATTCGTTGGTCATATTGCATTTAAAGTTATTCGTTGGTCATATTCCATGTTATTAGTTGGTCATACTCCACTTAAAGTTGTTCGTTGGTCATATTCCATTTAATGTTATTCGTTGGTCATATTCCATGTTATTCGTTGGTCATATTCCATTTAAAGTTATTCGTTTGTCATATTCCATGTTATTCGTTGGTCATATTCCATTTAAAGTTATTCGTTGGTCATATTCCATTTAAAGTTATTCGTTGGTCATATTCCATTCAAAGTTATTCGTTGGTCATATTCCATTTGAAGTTATTCGTTGGTCATATTCCATTTAAAGTTATTCGTTGGTCATATTCCATTTTTAGTTATTCGTTGGTCATATTCCATTTAAAGTTATTCGTTGGTCATATTCCATATTATTAGTTGGTCATATTCCATTTAAAGTTGTTCGTTGGTCATATTCCATTTAAAGTTATTCGTTGGTCATATTTCATTCTGAAGTTATTCGTTGGTCATATTCCATTAAAGTTATTCGTTGGTCATATTCCATTTAAAGTTATTCGTTGGTCATATTCCATTTAAAGTTATTCGTTGATCATATTCCATTCAAAGTTATTCGTTGGTCATATTCCGTTTAATGTTATTCGTTGGTCATATTCCATTTAAAGTTATTCGTTGGTCATATTCCATTTAATGTTATTCGTTGGTCATATTCCATTTAATGTTATTCGTTGGTCATATTCCATTTAAAGTTATTGGTTGGTCATATTTCATTTAAAGTTATTCGTTGGTCATATTCCATTTAAAGTTATTCGTTTGTCATATTCCATTTAAAGTTATTCGTTGGTCATATTCCATGTTATTAGTTGGTCATATTCCATTTAAAGTTATTCGTTGGTCATATTCAATTAAAAGTTATTCGTTGGTCATATTCCATTTAAAGTTAGTCGTTGGTCATATTCCATTTACAGTTGTTCGTTGGTCATATTCCATGTTATTAGTTGGTCATATTCCATTTATAGTTGTTCGTTGGTCATATTCCATGTTATTCGTTGGTCATGTTGCATTTAAAGTTATTCGTTGGTCATATTCCATGTTATTAGTTGGTCATATTCCATTTAAAGTTATTCGTTGGTCATATTCCATTTATAGTTGTTCGTTGGTCATATTCCATGTTATTCGTTGGTCATATTCCATTTAAAGTTGTTCGTTGGTCATATTCCATTTAATGTTATTCGTTTGTCATATTCCATGTTATTCGTTGGTCATATTCCATTTAAAGTTATTCGTTGGTCATATTCCATTTAAAGTTATTCGTTGGTCATATTTCATTTAAAGTTATTCGTTGGTCATATTCCATTTAAAGTTATTCGTTGATCATATTTCATTTAAAGTTATTCGTTGGTCATATTCTATTAAAGTTATTCGTTGGTCATATTCCATTTAAAGTTATTCGTTGATCATATTCCATTCAAAGTTATTCGTTGGTCATATTCCATTTAAAGTTATTCGTTGGTCATATTCCATTTAAAGTTATTCGTTGGTCATATTCCATTGAATGTTATTCGTTGGTCATATTCCATTTAAAGTTATTGGTTGGTCATATTTCATTTAAAGTTATTCGTTGGTCATATTCCATTTAAAGTTATTCGTTGGTCATATTCCATTTAAAGTTATTCGTTGGTCATATTCCATGTTATTAGTTGGTCATATTCCATTTAAAGTTATTCGTTGGTCATATTCCATGTCTTTCGTTGGTCATATTCCATGTCTTTCGTTGGTCATATTCCATTTAAAGTTATTCGTTGGTCATATTCCATTTAAAGTTATTCGTTGGTCATATTCCATTTAAAGTTATTCGTTGGTCATATTCCATGTTATTAGTTGGCCATATTCCATTTAAGGTTGTTCGTTGGTCTTATTCCATTTAATGTTATTCGTTGGTCATATTCCATTTTATTAATTGGTCATATTCCATGTTATTAGTTGGTCATATTCCATTTAAAGTTGTTCGTTGGTCATATTCCATTTAATGTTATTCGTTTGTCATATTCCATGTTATTCGTTGGTCATATTCCATTTAATGTTATTCGTTTGTCATATTCCATGTTATTCGTTGGTCATATTCCATTTACAGTTATTCGTTGGTCATATTCCATTTAAAGTTATTCGTTGGTCATATTCCATGTTATTCGTTGGTCATATTCCATGTTATTCGTTGGTCATATTCCATTTAAAGTTATTCGTTGGTCATATTCCATTTAAAGTTATTCGTTGGTCATATTCCATTTAAATTATTCGTTGGTCATATTCCATTTGAATTTATTCGTTGGTCATATTCCATTTACAGTTATTCGTTGGTCATATTCCATTTAAAGTTATTCGTTGGTCATATTCCATTTAAAGTTATTGGCTGGTCATATTTCATTTAAAGTTATTGGTGGGTCATATTCCATGTTATTAGTTGGTCATATTCCATTTAAAGTTATTCGTTGGTCATATTCCATTAAAAGTTATTCGTTGGTCATATTCCATGTTATTCGTTGGTCATATTCCATTTAAAGTTATTCGTTGGTCATATTCCATTTTTAGTTATTCGTTGGTCATATTCCATTTAAAGTTATTCGTTGGTCATATTCCATGTTATTAGTTGGTCAAATTCCATTTAAAGTTGTTCGTTGGTCATATTCCATTTAAAGTTATTCGTTGGTCATATTTCATTTTGAAGTTATTCGTTGGTTATATTCCATCAAAGTTATTCGTTGGTCATATTCCAATTAAAGTTATTCGTTGATCATATTCCATTCAAAGTTATTCGTTGGTCATATTCCATTTAAAGTTATTCGTTGGTCATATTCCATTTAAAGTTATTCGTTGGTCATATTCCATTTAAAGTTATTCGTTGATCATATTCCATTTAAAGTCATTCGTTGATCATATTCCATTCAAAGTTATTCGTTGGTCATATTCCATTTAAAGTTATTCGTTGGTCATATTCCATTTAAAGTTATTCGTTGGTCATATTCTATTTAAAGTTATTCGCTGGTGATATTCCATGTTATTAGTTGGTCATATTCCATTTAAAGTTATTCGTTGGTCATATTTCATTTAAAGTTATTCGTTGGTCATATTCCATTTAAAGTTATTCGTTGATCATATTTCATTGAAAGTTATTCGTTGGTCATATTCCATTAAAGTTATTCGTTGGTCATATTCCATTTAAAGTTATTCGTTGATCATATTCCATTCAAAGTTATTCGTTGGTCATAGTCCATTTAAAGTTATTCGTTGGTCATATTCCATTTAAAGTTATTCGTTGGTCATATTCCATTTAATGTTATTCGTTGGTCATATTCCATTTAAAGTTAATGGTTGGTCATATTTCATTTAAAGTTATTCGTTGGTCATATTCCATTTAAAGTTATTCGTTGGTCATATTCCATTTAAAGTTATTCGTTGGTCATATTCCATGTTATTAGTTGGTCATATTCCATTTAAAGTTATTCGTTGGTCATATTCCATGTCTTTCGTTGGTCATATTCCATTTAAAGTTATTCGTTGGTCATATTCCATTTAATGTTATTCGTTGGTCATATTCCATGTTATTCGTTGGTCATATTCCATTTAAAGTTATTCGTTTGTCATATTCCATGTTATTCGTTGGTCATATTCCATTTAAAGTTATTCGTTGGTCATATTCCATTTAAAGTTATTCGTTGGTCATATTCCATTTAAAGTTATTCGTTGGTCATATTCCATTTGAAGTTATTCGTTGGTCATATTCCATTTAAAGTTATTCGTTGGTCATATTCCATTTTTAGTTATTCGTTGGTCATATTCCATTTAAAGTTATTCGTTGGTCATATTCCATGTTATTAGTTGGTCATATTCCATTTAAAGTTGTTCGTTGGTCATATTCCATTTAAAGTTATTCGTTGGTCATATTTCATTCTGAAGTTATTCGTTGGTCATATTCCATTAAAGTTATTCGTTGGTCATATTCCATTTAAAGTTATTCGTTGGTCATATTCCATTTAAAGTTATTCGTTGATCATATTCCATTCAAAGTTATTCGTTGGTCATATTCCGTTTAATGTTATTCGTTGGTCATATTCCATTTAAAGTTATTCGTTGGTCATATTCCATTTAATGTTATTCGTTGGTCATATTCCATTTAATGTTATTCGTTGGTCATATTCCATTTAAAGTTATTGGTTGGTCATATTTCATTTAAAGTTATTCGTTGGTCATATTCCATTTAAAGTTATTCGTTTGTCATATTCCATTTAAAGTTATTCGTTGGTCATATTCCATGTTATTAGTTGGTCATATTCCATTTAAAGTTATTCGTTGGTCATATTCCATTTAATGTTATTCGTTGGTCATATTCCATTTAATGTTATTCGTTGGTCATATTCCATTTAAAGTTATTGGTTGGTCATATTTCATTTAAAGTTATTCGTTGGTCATATTCCATTTAAAGTTATTCGTTTGTCATATTCCATTTAAAGTTATTCGTTGGTCATATTCCATGTTATTCGTTGGTCATATTCCATTTAATGTTATTCGTTGGTCATATTCCATTTAAAGTTAATGGTTGGTCATATTTCATTTAAAGTTATTCGTTGGTCATATTCCATTTAAAGTTATTCGTTGGTCATATTCCATTTAAAGTTATTCGTTGGTCATATTCCATGTTATTAGTTGGTCATATTCCATTTAAAGTTATTCGTTGGTCATATTCCATGTCTTTCGTTGGTCATATTCCATTTAAAGTTATTCGTTGGTCATATTCCATTTAATGTTATTCGTTGGTCATATTCCATGTTATTCGTTGGTCATATTCCATTTAAAGTTATTCGTTTGTCATATTCCATGTTATTCGTTGGTCATATTCCATTTAAAGTTATTCGTTGGTCATATTCCATTTAAAGTTATTCGTTGGTCATATTCCATTTAAAGTTATTCGTTGGTCATATTCCATTTGAAGTTATTCGTTGGTCATATTCCATTTAAAGTTATTCGTTGGTCATATTCCATTTTTAGTTATTCGTTGGTCATATTCCATTTAAAGTTATTCGTTGGTCATATTCCATGTTATTAGTTGGTCATATTCCATTTAAAGTTGTTCGTTGGTCATATTCCATTTAAAGTTATTCGTTGGTCATATTTCATTCTGAAGTTATTCGTTGGTCATATTCCATTAAAGTTATTCGTTGGTCATATTCCATTTAAAGTTATTCGTTGGTCATATTCCATTTAAAGTTATTCGTTGATCATATTCCATTCAAAGTTATTCGTTGGTCATATTCCGTTTAATGTTATTCGTTGGTCATATTCCATTTAAAGTTATTCGTTGGTCATATTCCATTTAATGTTATTCGTTGGTCATATTCCATTTAATGTTATTCGTTGGTCATATTCCATTTAAAGTTATTGGTTGGTCATATTTCATTTAAAGTTATTCGTTGGTCATATTCCATTTAAAGTTATTCGTTTGTCATATTCCATTTAAAGTTATTCGTTGGTCATATTCCATGTTATTAGTTGGTCATATTCCATTTAAAGTTATTCGTTGGTCATATTCAATTAAAAGTTATTCGTTGGTCATATTCCATTTAAAGTTAGTCGTTGGTCATATTCCATTTACAGTTGTTCGTTGGTCATATTCCATGTTATTAGTTGGTCATATTCCATTTATAGTTGTTCGTTGGTCATATTCCATGTTATTCGTTGGTCATGTTGCATTTAAAGTTATTCGTTGGTCATATTCCATGTTATTAGTTGGTCATATTCCATTTAAAGTTATTCGTTGGTCATATTCCATTTATAGTTGTTCGTTGGTCATATTCCATGTTATTCGTTGGTCATATTCCATTTAAAGTTGTTCGTTGGTCATATTCCATTTAATGTTATTCGTTTGTCATATTCCATGTTATTCG
The DNA here is from genome assembly GCA_964019135.1 of Arenicola marina. Lineage (NCBI taxonomy): Eukaryota > Metazoa > Annelida > Polychaeta > Arenicolidae > Arenicola > Arenicola marina. The sequence goes on from OZ025258.1 coordinate 41,143,691, forward strand.
TTGGTCATATTCCATTTAAAGTTATTCGTTGGTCATATTCCATTTAAAGTTATTCGTTGGTCATATTTCATTTAAAGTTATTCGTTGGTCATATTCCATTTAAAGTTATTCGTTGATCATATTTCATTTAAAGTTATTCGTTGGTCATATTCTATTAAAGTTATTCGTTGGTCATATTCCATTTAAAGTTATTCGTTGATCATATTCCATTCAAAGTTATTCGTTGGTCATATTCCATTTAAAGTTATTCGTTGGTCATATTCCATTTAAAGTTATTCGTTGGTCATATTCCATTGAATGTTATTCGTTGGTCATATTCCATTTAAAGTTATTGGTTGGTCATATTTCATTTAAAGTTATTCGTTGGTCATATTCCATTTAAAGTTATTCGTTGGTCATATTCCATTTAAAGTTATTCGTTGGTCATATTCCATGTTATTAGTTGGTCATATTCCATTTAAAGTTATTCGTTGGTCATATTCCATGTCTTTCGTTGGTCATATTCCATGTCTTTCGTTGGTCATATTCCATTTAAAGTTATTCGTTGGTCATATTCCATTTAAAGTTATTCGTTGGTCATATTCCATTTAAAGTTATTCGTTGGTCATATTCCATGTTATTAGTTGGCCATATTCCATTTAAGGTTGTTCGTTGGTCTTATTCCATTTAATGTTATTCGTTGGTCATATTCCATTTTATTAATTGGTCATATTCCATGTTATTAGTTGGTCATATTCCATTTAAAGTTGTTCGTTGGTCATATTCCATTTAATGTTATTCGTTTGTCATATTCCATGTTATTCGTTGGTCATATTCCATTTAATGTTATTCGTTTGTCATATTCCATGTTATTCGTTGGTCATATTCCATTTACAGTTATTCGTTGGTCATATTCCATTTAATGTTATTCGTTGGTCATATTCCATTTAAAGTTATTGGTTGGTCATATTTCATTTAAAGTTATTCGTTGGTCATATTCCATTTAAAGTTATTCGTTGGTCATATTCCATTTAAAGTTATTCGTTGGTCATATTCCATGTTATTAGTTGGTCATATTCCATTTAAAGTTATTCGTTGGTCATATTCCATGTCTTTCGTTGGTCATATTCCATGTCTTTCGTTGGTCATATTCCATTTAAAGTTATTCGTTGGTCATATTCCATTTAAAGTTATTCGTTGGTCATATTCCATTTAAAGTTATTCGTTGGTCATATTCCATGTTATTAGTTGGTCATATTCCATTTAAAGTTGTTCGTTGGTCTTATTCCATTTAATGTTATTCGTTGGTCATATTCCATTTTATTAATTGGTCATATTCCATGTTATTAGTTGGTCATATTCCATTTAAAGTTGTTCGTTGGTCATATTCCATTTAATGTTATTCGTTTGTCATATTCCATGTTATTCGTTGGTCATATTCCATTTAATGTTATTCGTTTGTCATATTCCATGTTATTCGTTGGTCATATTCCATTTACAGTTATTCGTTGGTCATATTCCATTTAAAGTTATTCGTTGGTCATATTCCATGTTATTCGTTGGTCATATTCCATGTTATTCGTTGGTCATATTCCATTTAAAGTTATTCGTTGGTCATATTCCATTTAAAGTTATTCGTTGGTCATATTCCATTTAAAGTTATTCGTTGGTCATATTCCATTTAAATTATTCGTTGGTCATATTCCATTTGAATTTATTCGTTGGTCATATTCCATTTACAGTTATTCGTTGGTCATATTCCATTTAAAGTTATTCGTTGGTCATATTCCATTTAAAGTTATTGGCTGGTCATATTTCATTTAAAGTTATTGGTGGGTCATATTCCATGTTATTAGTTGGTCATATTCCATTTAAAGTTATTCGTTGGTCATATTCCATTAAAAGTTATTCGTTGGTCATATTCCATGTTATTCGTTGGTCATATTCCATTTAAAGTTATTCGTTGGTCATATTCCATTTTTAGTTATTCGTTGGTCATATTCCATTTAAAGTTATTCGTTGGTCATATTCCATGTTATTAGTTGGTCAAATTCCATTTAAAGTTGTTCGTTGGTCATATTCCATTTAAAGTTATTCGTTGGTCATATTTCATTTTGAAGTTATTCGTTGGTCATATTCCATTAAAGTTATTCGTTGGTCATATTCCAATTAAAGTTATTCGTTGATCATATTCCATTCAAAGTTATTCGTTGGTCATATTCCATTTAAAGTTATTCGTTGGTCATATTCCATTTAAAGTTATTCGTTGGTCATATTCCATTTAAAGTTATTCGTTGATCATATTCCATTTAAAGTCATTCGTTGATCATATTCCATTCAAAGTTATTCGTTGGTCATATTCCATTTAAAGTTATTCGTTGGTCATATTCCATTTAAAGTTATTCGTTGGTCATATTCTATTTAAAGTTATTCGCTGGTGATATTCCATGTTATTAGTTGGTCATATTCCATTTAAAGTTATTCGTTGGTCATATTTCATTTAAAGTTATTCGTTGGTCATATTCCATTTAAAGTTATTCGTTGATCATATTTCATTGAAAGTTATTCGTTGGTCATATTCCATTAAAGTTATTCGTTGGTCATATTCCATTTAAAGTTATTCGTTGATCATATTCCATTCAAAGTTATTCGTTGGTCATATTCCATTTAAAGTTATTCGTTGGTCATATTCCATTTAAAGTTATTCGTTGGTCATATTCCATTTAATGTTATTCGTTGGTCATATTCCATTTAAAGTTATTGGTTGGTCATATTTCATTTAAAGTTATTCGTTGGTCATATTCCATTTAAAGTTATTCGTTGATCATATTCCATTTAAAGTTATTCGTTGGTCATATTCCATGTCTTTCGTTGGTCATATTCCATGTCTTTCGTTGGTCATATTCCATTTAAAGTTATTCGTTGGTCATATTCCATTTAAAGTTATTCGTTGGTCATATTCCATTTAAAGTTATTCGTTGGTCATATTCCATGTTATTAGTTGGTCATATTCCATTTAAAGTTGTTCGTTGGTCTTATTCCATTTAATGTTATTCGTTGGTCATATTCCATTTTATTAATTGGTCATATTCCATGTTATTAGTTGGTCATATTCCATTTAAAGTTGTTCGTTGGTCATATTCCATTTAATGTTATTCGTTTGTCATATTCCATGTTATTCGTTGGTCATATTCCATTTAATGTTATTCGTTTGTCATATTCCATGTTATTCGTTGGTCATATTCCATTTACAGTTATTCGTTGGTCATATTCCATTTAAAGTTATTCGTTGGTCATATTCCATTTAAAGTTATTCGTTGGTCATATTCCATGTTATTCGTTGGTCATATTCCATGTTATTCGTTGGTCATATTCCATTTAAAGTTATTCGTTGGTCATATTCCATTTAAAGTTATTCGTTGGTCATATTCCATTTAAAGTTATTCGTTGGTCATATTCCATTTAAATTATTCGTTGGTCATATTCCATTTGAATTTATTCGTTGGTCATATTCCATGTACAGTTATTCGTTGGTCATATTCCATTTAAAGTTATTCGTTGGTCATATTCCATTTAAAGTTATTGGCTGGTCATATTTCATTTAAAGTTATTGGTGGGTCATATTCCATGTTATTAGTTGGTCATATTCCATTTAAAGTTATTCGTTGGTCATATTCCATTAAAAGTTATTCGTTGGTCATATTCCATGTTATTCGTTGGTCATATTCCATTTAAAGTTATTCGTTGGTCATATTCCATTTTTAGTTATTCGTTGGTCATATTCCATTTAAAGTTATTCGTTGGTCATATTCCATGTTATTAGTTGGTCAAATTCCATTTAAAGTTGTTCGTTGGTCATATTCCATTTAAAGTTATTCGTTGGTCATATTTCATTTTGAAGTTATTCGTTGGTCATATTCCATTAAAGTTATTCGTTGGTCATATTCCAATTAAAGTTATTCGTTGATCATATTCCATTCAAAGTTATTCGTTGGTCATATTCCATTTAAAGTTATTCGTTGGTCATATTCCATTTAAAGTTATTCGTTGGTCATATTCCATTTAAAGTTATTCGTTGATCATATTCCATTTAAAGTCATTCGTTGATCATATTCCATTCAAAGTTATTCGTTGGTCATATTCCATTTAAAGTTATTCGTTGGTCATATTCCATTTAAAGTTATTCGTTGGTCATATTCTATTTAAAGTTATTCGCTGGTGATATTCCATGTTATTAGTTGGTCATATTCCATTTAAAGTTATTCGTTGGTCATATTTCATTTAAAGTTATTCGTTGGTCATATTCCATTTAAAGTTATTCGTTGATCATATTTCATTGAAAGTTATTCGTTGGTCATATTCCATTAAAGTTATTCGTTGGTCATATTCCATTTAAAGTTATTCGTTGATCATATTCCATTCAAAGTTATTCGTTGGTCATAGTCCATTTAAAGTTATTCGTTGGTCATATTCCATTTAAAGTTATTCGTTGGTCATATTCCATTTAATGTTATTCGTTGGTCATATTCCATTTAAAGTTAATGGTTGGTCATATTTCATTTAAAGTTATTCGTTGGTCATATTCCATTTAAAGTTATTCGTTGGTCATATTCCATTTAAAGTTATTCGTTGGTCATATTCCATGTTATTAGTTGGTCATATTCCATTTAAAGTTATTCGTTGGTCATATTCCATGTCTTTCGTTGGTCATATTCCATTTAAAGTTATTCGTTGGTCATATTCCATTTAAAGTTATTCGTTGGTCATATTCCATTTAAAGTTATTCGTTGGTCATATTCCATGTTATTAGTTGGTCATATTCCATTTAAAGTTGTTCGTTGGTCATATTCCATTTAATGTTATTCGTTGGTCATATTCCATTTGATTAGTTGGTCATATTCCATGTTATTAGTTGGTCATATTCCATTTAAAGTTGTTCGTTGGTCACATTCCATTTAATGTTATTCGTTTGTCATATTCCATGTTATTCGTTGGTCATATTCCATTTACAGTTATTCGTTGGTCATATTCCATTTAAAGCTTTCGTTGGTCATATTCCATGTTATTCGTTGGTCATATTCCATTTAAAGTTATTCGTTGGTCATATTCCATTTAAAGTTATTCGTTGGTCATATTCCATTTAAAGTTATTCGTTGGTCATATTCCATTTAAAATTATTCGTTGGTCATATTCCATTTGAATTTATTCGTTGGTCATATTCCATTTACAGTTATTCGTTGGTCATATTCCATTTAAAGTTAATCGTTGGTCATATTCCATTTAAAGTTATTGGCTGGTCATATTTCATTTAAAGTTATTGGTGGGTCATATTCCATGTCATTAGTTGGTCATATTCCATTTAAAGTTATTCGTTGGTCATATTCCATTAAAAGTTATTCGTTGGTCATATTCCATGTTATTCGTTGGTCATATTCCATTTAAAGTTATTCGTTGGTCATATTCCATTTAAAGTTATTCGTTGGTCATATTCCATGTTATTAGTTGGTCATATTCCATGTTATTAGTTGGTCATATTCCATTTAAAGTTATTGGTTGGTCATATTTCATTTGAAGTTATTCGTTGGTCATATTCCATTTAAAGTTATTCGTTGGTCATATTCAATTAAAAGTTATTCGTTGGTCATATTCTATGTTATTAGTTGGTCATATTCCATTTAAAGTTATTCGTTGGTCATATTCCATTTAAAGTTATTCGTTGGTCATATTCAATTAAAAGTTATTCGTTGGTCATATTCCATGTTATTCGTTGGTCATATTCCATTTAAAGTTATTCGTTGGTCATATTCCATTTAAAGTTGTTCGTTGGTCATATTCCATGTTATTAGTTGGTCATATTCCATTTATAGTTGTTCGTTGGTCATATTCCATGTTATTCGTTGGTCATATTGCATTTAAAGTTATTCGTTGGTCATATTCCATGTTATTAGTTGGTCATACTCCACTTAAAGTTGTTCGTTGGTCATATTCCATTTAATGTTATTCGTTGGTCATATTCCATGTTATTCGTTGGTCATATTCCATTTAAAGTTATTCGTTTGTCATATTCCATGTTATTCGTTGGTCATATTCCATTTAAAGTTATTCGTTGGTCATATTCCATTTAAAGTTATTCGTTGGTCATATTCCATTTAAAGTTATTCGTTGGTCATATTCCATTTGAAGTTATTCGTTGGTCATATTCCATTTAAAGTTATTCGTTGGTCATATTCCATTTTTAGTTATTCGTTGGTCATATTCCATTTAAAGTTATTCGTTGGTCATATTCCATGTTATTAGTTGGTCATATTCCATTTAAAGTTGTTCGTTGGTCATATTCCATTTAAAGTTATTCGTTGGTCATATTTCATTCTGAAGTTATTCGTTGGTCATATTCCATTAAAGTTATTCGTTGGTCATATTCCATTTAAAGTTATTCGTTGGTCATATTCCATTTAAAGTTATTCGTTGATCATATTCCATTCAAAGTTATTCGTTGGTCATATTCCGTTTAATGTTATTCGTTGGTCATATTCCATTTAAAGTTATTCGTTGGTCATATTCCATTTAATGTTATTCGTTGGTCATATTCCATTTAATGTTATTCGTTGGTCATATTCCATTTAAAGTTATTCGTTGGTCATATTCCATGTCTTTCGTTGGTCATATTCCATGTCTTTCGTTGGTCATATTCCATTTAAAGTTATTCGTTGGTCATATTCCATTTAAAGTTATTCGTTGGTCATATTCCATTTAAAGTTATTCGTTGGTCATATTCCATGTTATTAGTTGGTCATATTCCATTTAAAGTTGTTCGTTGGTCTTATTCCATTTAATGTTATTCGTTGGTCATATTCCATTTTATTAATTGGTCATATTCCATGTTATTAGTTGGTCATATTCCATTTAAAGTTGTTCGTTGGTCATATTCCATTTAATGTTATTCGTTTGTCATATTCCATGTTATTCGTTGGTCATATTCCATTTAATGTTATTCGTTTGTCATATTCCATGTTATTCGTTGGTCATATTCCATTTACAGTTATTCGTTGGTCATATTCCATTTAAAGTTATTCGTTGGTCATATTCCATTTAAAGTTATTCGTTGGTCATATTCCATGTTATTCGTTGGTCATATTCCATGTTATTCGTTGGTCATATTCCATTTAAAGTTATTCGTTGGTCATATTCCATTTAAAGTTATTCGTTGGTCATATTCCATTTAAAGTTATTCGTTGGTCATATTCCATTTAAATTATTCGTTGGTCATATTCCATTTGAATTTATTCGTTGGTCATATTCCATGTACAGTTATTCGTTGGTCATATTCCATTTAAAGTTATTCGTTGGTCATATTCCATTTAAAGTTATTGGCTGGTCATATTTCATTTAAAGTTATTGGTGGGTCATATTCCATGTTATTAGTTGGTCATATTCCATTTAAAGTTATTCGTTGGTCATATTCCATTAAAAGTTATTCGTTGGTCATATTCCATGTTATTCGTTGGTCATATTCCATTTAAAGTTATTCGTTGGTCATATTCCATTTTTAGTTATTCGTTGGTCATATTCCATTTAAAGTTATTCGTTGGTCATATTCCATGTTATTAGTTGGTCAAATTCCATTTAAAGTTGTTCGTTGGTCATATTCCATTTAAAGTTATTCGTTGGTCATATTTCATTTTGAAGTTATTCGTTGGTCATATTCCATTAAAGTTATTCGTTGGTCATATTCCAATTAAAGTTATTCGTTGATCATATTCCATTCAAAGTTATTCGTTGGTCATATTCCATTTAAAGTTATTCGTTGGTCATATTCCATTTAAAGTTATTCGTTGGTCATATTCCATTTAAAGTTATTCGTTGATCATATTCCATTTAAAGTCATTCGTTGATCATATTCCATTCAAAGTTATTCGTTGGTCATATTCCATTTAAAGTTATTCGTTGGTCATATTCCATTTAAAGTTATTCGTTGGTCATATTCTATTTAAAGTTATTCGCTGGTGATATTCCATGTTATTAGTTGGTCATATTCCATTTAAAGTTATTCGTTGGTCATATTTCATTTAAAGTTATTCGTTGGTCATATTCCATTTAAAGTTATTCGTTGATCATATTTCATTGAAAGTTATTCGTTGGTCATATTCCATTAAAGTTATTCGTTGGTCATATTCCATTTAAAGTTATTCGTTGATCATATTCCATTCAAAGTTATTCGTTGGTCATAGTCCATTTAAAGTTATTCGTTGGTCATATTCCATTTAAAGTTATTCGTTGGTCATATTCCATTTAATGTTATTCGTTGGTCATATTCCATTTAAAGTTAATGGTTGGTCATATTTCATTTAAAGTTATTCGTTGGTCATATTCCATTTAAAGTTATTCGTTGGTCATATTCCATTTAAAGTTATTCGTTGGTCATATTCCATGTTATTAGTTGGTCATATTCCATTTAAAGTTATTCGTTGGTCATATTCCATGTCTTTCGTTGGTCATATTCCATTTAAAGTTATTCGTTGGTCATATTCCATTTAAAGTTATTCGTTGGTCATATTCCATGTTATTAGTTGGTCATATTCCATTTAAAGTTGTTCGTTGGTCATATTCCATTTAATGTTATTCGTTGGTCATATTCCATTTGATTAGTTGGTCATATTCCATGTTATTAGTTGGTCATATTCCATTTAAAGTTGTTCGTTGGTCACATTCCATTTAATGTTATTCGTTGGTCATATTCCATTTAAAGTTATTGGCTGGTCATATTTCATTTAAAGTTATTGGTGGGTCATATTCCATGTCATTAGTTGGTCATATTCCATTTACAGTTATTCGTTGGTCATATTCCATTTAAAGCTTTCGTTGGTCATATTCCATGTTATTCGTTGGTCATATTCCATTTAAAGTTATTCGTTGGTCATATTCCATTTAAAGTTATTCGTTGGTCATATTCCATTTAAAGTTATTCGTTGGTCATATTCCATTTAAAATTATTCGTTGGTCATATTCCATTTGAATTTATTCGTTGGTCATATTCCATTTACAGTTATTCGTTGGTCATATTCCATTTAAAGTTAATCGTTGGTCATATTCCATTTAAAGTTATTGGCTGGTCATATTTCATTTAAAGTTATTGGTGGGTCATATTCCATGTCATTAGTTGGTCATATTCCATTTAAAGTTATTCGTTGGTCATATTCCATTAAAAGTTATTCGTTGGTCATATTCCATGTTATTCGTTGGTCATATTCCATTTAAAGTTATTCGTTGGTCATATTCCATTTTTAGTTATTCGTTGGTCATATTCCATTTAAAGTTATTCGTTGGTCATATTCCATGTTATTAGTTGGTCATATTCCATGTTATTAGTTGGTCATATTCCATTTAAAGTTATTGGTTGGTCATATTTCATTTGAAGTTATTCGTTGGTCATATTCCATTTAAAGTTATTCGTTGGTCATATTCAATTAAAAGTTATTCGTTGGTCATATTCTATGTTATTAGTTGGTCATATTCCATTTAAAGTTATTCGTTGGTCATATTCCATTTAAAGTTATTCGTTGGTCATATTCAATTAAAAGTTATTCGTTGGTCATATTCCATGTTATTCGTTGGTCATATTCCATTTAAAGTTATTCGTTGGTCATATTCCATTTAAAGTTGTTCGTTGGTCATATTCCATGTTATTAGTTGGTCATATTCCATTTATAGTTGTTCGTTGGTCATATTCCATGTTATTCGTTGGTCATATTGCATTTAAAGTTATTCGTTGGTCATATTCCATGTTATTAGTTGGTCATACTCCACTTAAAGTTGTTCGTTGGTCATATTCCATTTAATGTTATTCGTTGGTCATATTCCATGTTATTCGTTGGTCATATTCCATTTAAAGTTATTCGTTTGTCATATTCCATGTTATTCGTTGGTCATATTCCATTTAAAGTTATTCGTTGGTCATATTCCATTTAAAGTTATTCGTTGGTCATATTCCATTTAAAGTTATTCGTTGGTCATATTCCATTTGAAGTTATTCGTTGGTCATATTCCATTTAAAGTTATTCGTTGGTCATATTCCATTTTTAGTTATTCGTTGGTCATATTCCATTTAAAGTTATTCGTTGGTCATATTCCATGTTATTAGTTGGTCATATTCCATTTAAAGTTGTTCGTTGGTCATATTCCATTTAAAGTTATTCGTTGGTCATATTTCATTCTGAAGTTATTCGTTGGTCATATTCCATTAAAGTTATTCGTTGGTCATATTCCATTTAAAGTTATTCGTTGGTCATATTCCATTTAAAGTTATTCGTTGATCATATTCCATTCAAAGTTATTCGTTGGTCATATTCCGTTTAATGTTATTCGTTGGTCATATTCCATTTAAAGTTATTCGTTGGTCATATTCCATTTAATGTTATTCGTTGGTAATATTCCATTTAATGTTATTCGTTGGTCATATTCCATTTAAAGTTATTGGTTGGTCATATTTCATTTAAAGTTATTCGTTGGTCATATTCCATTTAAAGTTATTCGTTTGTCATATTCCATTTAAAGTTATTCGTTGGTCATATTCCATGTTATTAGTTGGTCATATTCCATTTAAAGTTATTCGTTGGTCATATTCAATTAAAAGTTATTCGTTGGTCATATTCCATTTAAAGTTAGTCGTTGGTCATATTCCATTTACAGTTGTTCGTTGGTCATATTCCATGTTATTAGTTGGTCATATTCCATTTATAGTTGTTCGTTGGTCATATTCCATGTTATTCGTTGGTCATGTTGCATTTAAAGTTATTCGTTGGTCATATTCCATGTTATTAGTTGGTCATATTCCATTTAAAGTTATTCGTTGGTCATATTCCATTTATAGTTGTTCGTTGGTCATATTCCATGTTATTCGTTGGTCATATTCCATTTAAAGTTGTTCGTTGGTCATATTCCATTTAATGTTATTCGTTTGTCATATTCCATGTTATTCGTTGGTCATATTCCATTTAAAGTTATTCGTTGGTCATATTCCATTTAAAGTTATTCGTTGGTCATATTTCATTTAAAGTTATTCGTTGGTCATATTCCATTTAAAGTTATTCGTTGATCATATTTCATTTAAAGTTATTCGTTGGTCATATTCTATTAAAGTTATTCGTTGGTCATATTCCATTTAAAGTTATTCGTTGATCATATTCCATTCAAAGTTATTCGTTGGTCATATTCCATTTAAAGTTATTCGTTGGTCATATTCCATTTAAAGTTATTCGTTGGTCATATTCCATTGAATGTTATTCGTTGGTCATATTCCATTTAAAGTAATTGGTTGGTCATATTTCATTTAAAGTTATTCGTTGGTCATATTCCATTTAAAGTTATTCGTTGGTCATATTCCATTTAAAGTTATTCGTTGGTCATATTCCATGTTATTAGTTGGTCATATTCCATTTAAAGTTATTCGTTGGTCATATTCCATGTCTTTCGTTGGTCATATTCCATGTCTTTCGTTGGTCATATTCCATTTAAAGTTATTCGTTGGTCATATTCCATTTAAAGTTATTCGTTGGTCATATTCCATTTAAAGTTATTCGTTGGTCATATTCCATGTTATTAGTTGGCCATATTCCATTTAAGGTTGTTCGTTGGTCTTATTCCATTTAATGTTATTCGTTGGTCATATTCCATTTTATTAATTGGTCATATTCCATGTTATTAGTTGGTCATATTCCATTTAAAGTTGTTCGTTGGTCATATTCCATTTAATGTTATTCGTTTGTCATATTCCATGTTATTCGTTGGTCATATTCCATTTAATGTTATTCGTTTGTCATATTCCATGTTATTCGTTGGTCATATTCCATTTACAGTTATTCGTTGGTCATATTCCATTTAAAGTTATTCGTTGGTCATATTCCATGTTATTCGTTGGTCATATTCCATGTTATTCGTTGGTCATATTCCATTTAAAGTTATTCGTTGGTCATATTCCATTTAAAGTTATTCGTTGGTCATATTCCATTTAAAGTTATTCGTTGGTCATATTCCATTTAAATTATTCGTTGGTCATATTCCATTTGAATTTATTCGTTGGTCATATTCCATTTACAGTTATTCGTTGGTCATATTCCATTTAAAGTTATTCGTTGGTCATATTCCAATGAAAGTTATTGGCTGGTCATAATTCATTTAAAGTTATTGGTGGGTCATATTCCATGTTATTAGTTGGTCATATTCCATTTAAAGTTATTCGTTGGTCATATTCCATTAAAAGTTATTCGTTGGTCATATTCCATGTTATTCGTTGGTCATATTCCATTTAAAGTTATTCGTTGGTCATATTCCATTTTTAGTTATTCGTTGGTCATATTCCATTTAAAGTTATTCGTTGGTCATATTCCATGTTATTAGTTGGTCAAATTCCATTTAAAGTTGTTCGTTGGTCATATTCCATTTAAAGTTATTCGTTGGTCATATTTCATTTTGAAGTTATTCGTTGGTTATATTCCATCAAAGGTATTCGTTGGTCATATTCCAATTAAAGTTATTCGTTGATCATATTCCATTCAAAGTTATTCGTTGGTCATATTCCATTTAAAGTTATTCGTTGGTCATATTCCATTTAAAGTTATTCGTTGGTCATATTCCATTTAAAGTTATTCGTTGATCATATTCCATTTAAAGTCATTCGTTGATCATATTCCATTCAAAGTTATTCGTTGGTCATATTCCATTTAAAGTTATTCGTTGGTCATATTCCATTTAAAGTTATTCGTTGGTCATATTCTATTTAAAGTTATTCGCTGGTGATATTCCATGTTATTAGTTGGTCATATTCCATTTAAAGTTATTCGTTGGTCATATTTCATTTAAAGTTATTCGTTGGTCATATTCCATTTAAAGTTATTCGTTGATCATATTTCATTGAAAGTTATTCGTTGGTCATATTCCATTAAAGTTATTCGTTGGTCATATTCCATTTAAAGTTATTCGTTGATCATATTCCATTCAAAGTTATTCGTTGGTCATAGTCCATTTAAAGTTATTCGTTGGTCATATTCCATTTAAAGTTATTCGTTGGTCATATTCCATTTAATGTTATTCGTTGGTCATATTCCATTTAAAGTTAATGGTTGGTCATATTTCATTTAAAGTTATTCGTTGGTCATATTCCATTTAAAGTTATTCGTTGGTCATATTCCATTTAAAGTTATTCGTTGGTCATATTCCATGTTATTAGTTGGTCATATTCCATTTAAAGTTATTCGTTGGTCATATTCCATGTCTTTCGTTGGTCATATTCCATTTAAAGTTATTCGTTGGTCATATTCCATTTAAAGTTATTCGTTGGTCATATTCCATTTAAAGTTATTCGTTGGTCATATTCCATGTTATTAGTTGGTCATATTCCATTTAAAGTTGTTCGTTGGTCATATTCCATTTAATGTTATTCGTTGGTCATATTCCATTTGATTAGTTGGTCATATTCCATGTTATTAGTTGGTCATATTCCATTTAAAGTTGTTCGTTGGTCATATTCCATTTAATGTTATTCGTTTGTCATATTCCATGTTATTCGTTGGTCATATTCCATTTACAGTTATTCGTTGGTCATATTCCATTTAAAGTTATTCGTTGGTCATATTCCATGTTATTCGTTGGTCATATTCCATTTAAAGTTATTCGTTGGTCATATTCCATTTAAAGTTATTCGTTGGTCATATTCCATTTAAAGTTATTCGTTGGTCATATTCCATTTAAAATTATTCGTTGGTCATATTCCATTTGAATTTATTCGTTGGTCATATTCCATTTACAGTTATTCGTTGGTCATATTCCATTTAAAGTTAATCGTTGGTCATATTCCATTTAAAGTTATTGGCTGGTCATATTTCATTTAAAGTTATTGGTGGGTCATATTCCATGTCATTAGTTGGTCATATTCCATTTAAAGTTATTCGTTGGTCATATTCCATTAAAAGTTATTCGTTGGTCATATTCCATGTTATTCGTTGGTCATATTCCATTTAAAGTTATTCGTTGGTCATATTCCATTTTTAGTTATTCGTTGGTCATATTCCATTTAAAGTTATTCGTTGGTCATATTCCATGTTATTAGTTGGTCATATTCCATGTTATTAGTTGGTCATATTCCATTTAAAGTTATTGGTTGGTCATATTTCATTTGAAGTTATTCGTTGGTCATATTCCATTTAAAGTTATTCGTTGGTCATATTCAATTAAAAGTTATTCGTTGGTCATATTCCATGTTATTAGTTGGTCATATTCCATTTAAAGTTATTCGTTGGTCATATTCCATTTAAAGTTATTCGTTGGTCATATTCAATTAAAAGTTATTCGTTGGTCATATTCCATGTTATTCGTTGGTCATATTCCATTTAAAGTTATTCGTTGGTCATATTCCATTTAAAGTTGTTCGTTGGTCATATTCCATGTTATTAGTTGGTCATATTCCATTTATAGTTGTTCGTTGGTCATATTCCATGTTATTCGTTGGTCATATTGCATTTAAAGTTATTCGTTGGTCATATTCCATGTTATTAGTTGGTCATACTCCACTTAAAGTTGTTCGTTGGTCATATTCCATTTAATGTTATTCGTTGGTCATATTCCATGTTATTCGTTGGTCATATTCCATTTAAAGTTATTCGTTTGTCATATTCCATGTTCTTCGTTGGTCATATTCCATTTAAAGTTATTCGTTGGTCATATTCCATTTAAAGTTATTCGTTGGTCATATTCCATTTAAAGTTATTCGTTGGTCATATTCCATTTGAAGTTATTCGTTGGTCATATTCCATTTAAAGTTATTCGTTGGTCATATTCCATTTTTAGTTATTCGTTGGTCATATTCCATTTAAAGTTATTCGTTGGTCATATTCCATGTTATTAGTTGGTCATATTCCATTTAAAGTTGTTCGTTGGTCATATTCCATTTAAAGTTATTCGTTGGTCATATTTCATTCTGAAGTTATTCGTTGGTCATATTCCATTAAAGTTATTCGTTGGTCATATTCCATTTAAAGTTATTCGTTGGTCATATTCCATTTAAAGTTATTCGTTGATCATATTCCATTCAAAGTTATTCGTTGGTCATATTCCGTTTAAAGTTATTCGTTGGTCATATTCCATTTAAAGTTATTCGTTGGTCATATTCCATTTAATGTTATTCGTTGGTCATATTCCATTTAATGTTATTCGTTGGTCATATTCCATTTAAAGTTATTGGTTGGTCATATTTCATTTAAAGTTATTCGTTGGTCATATTCCATTTAAAGTTATTCGTTTGTCATATTCCATTTAAAGTTATTCGTTGGTCATATTCCATGTTATTAGTTGGTCATATTCCATTTAAAGTTATTCGTTGGTCATATTCAATTAAAAGTTATTCGTTGGTCATATTCCATTTAAAGTTAGTCGTTGGTCATATTCCATTTACAGTTGTTCGTTGGTCATATTCCATGTTATTAGTTGGTCATATTCCATTTATAGTTGTTCGTTGGTCATATTCCATGTTATTCGTTGGTCATGTTGCATTTAAAGTTATTCGTTGGTCATATTCCATGTTATTAGTTGGTCATATTCCATTTAAAGTTATTCGTTGGTCATATTCCATTTATAGTTGTTCGTTGGTCATATTCCATGTTATTCGTTGGTCATATTCCATTTAAAGTTGTTCGTTGGTCATATTCCATTTAATGTTATTCGTTTGTCATATTCCATGTTATTCGTTGGTCATATTCCATTTAAAGTTATTCGTTGGTCATATTCCATTTAAAGTTATTCGTTGGTCATATTTCATTTAAAGTTATTCGTTGGTCATATTCCATTTAAAGTTATTCGTTGATCATATTTCATTTAAAGTTATTCGTTGGTCATATTCTATTAAAGTTATTCGTTGGTCATATTCCATTTAAAGTTATTCGTTGATCATATTCCATTCAAAGTTATTCGTTGGTCATATTCCATTTAAAGTTATTCGTTGGTCATATTCCATTTAAAGTTATTCGTTGGTCATATTCCATTTAAAGTTATTCGTTGGTCATATTCCATGTTATTAGTTGGTCATATTCCATTTAAGGTTGTTCGTTGGTCTTATTCCATTTAATGTTATTCGTTGGTCATATTCCATTTTATTAATTGGTCATATTCCATGTTATTAGTTGGTCATATTCCATTTAAAGTTGTTCGTTGGTCATATTCCATTTAATGTTATTCGTTTGTCATATTCCATGTTATTCGTTGGTCATATTCCATTTAATGTTATTCGTTTGTCATATTCCATGTTATTCGTTGGTCATATTCCATTTACAGTTATTCGTTGGTCATATTCCATTTAAAGTTATTCGTTGGTCATATTCCATGTTATTCGTTGGTCATATTCCATGTTATTCGTTGGTCATATTCCATTTAAAGTTATTCGTTGGTCATATTCCATTTAAAGTTATTCGTTGGTCATATTCCATTTAAAGTTATTCGTTGGTCATATTCCATTTAAATTATTCGTTGGTCATATTCCATTTGAATTTATTCGTTGGTCATATTCCATTTACAGTTATTCGTTGGTCATATTCCATTTAAAGTTATTCGTTGGTCATATTCCATTTAAAGTTATTGGCTGGTCATATTTCATTTAAAGTTATTGGTTGGTCATATTCCATGTTATTAGTTGGTCATATTCCATTTAAAGTTATTCGTTGGTCATATTCCATTAAAAGTTATTCGTTGGTCATATTCCATGTTATTCGTTGGTCATATTCCATTTAAAGTTATTCGTTGGTCATATTCCATTTTTAGTTATTCGTTGGTCATATTCCATTTAAAGTTATTCGTTGGTCATATTCCATGCTATTAGTTGGTCAAATTCCATTTAAAGTTGTTCGTTGGTCATATTCCATTTAAAGTTATTCGTTGGTCATATTTCATTTTGAAGTTATTCGTTGGTCATATTCCATTAAAGTTATTCGTTGGTCATATTCCAATTAAAGTTATTCGTTGATCATATCCCATTCAAAGTTATTCGTTGGTCATATTCCATTTAAAGTTATTCGTTGGTCATATTCCATTTAAAGTTATTCGTTGGTCATATTCCATTTAAAGTTATTCGTTGATCATATTCCATTTAAAGTCATTCGTTGATCATATTCCATTCAAAGTTATTCGTTGGTCATATTCCATTTAAAGTTATTCGTTGGTCATATTCCATTTAAAGTTATTCGTTGGTCATATTCTATTTAAAGTTATTCGCTGGTGATATTCCATGTTATTAGTTGGTCATATTCCATTTAAAGTTATTCGTTGGTCATATTTCATTTAAAGTTATTCGTTGGTCATATTCCATTTAAAGTTATTCGTTGATCATATTCCATTCAAAGTTATTCGTTGGTCATATTCCATTTAAAGTTATTCGTTGGTCATATTCCATTTAAAGTTATTCGTTGGTCATATTCCATTTAATGTTATTCCTTGGTCATATTCCATTTAAAGTTATTGGTTGGTCATATTTCATTTAAAGTTATTCGTTGGTCATATTCCATTTAAAGTGATTCGTTGATCATATTCCATTTAAAGTTATTCGTTGGTCATATTCCATGTCTTTCGTTGGTCATATTCCATGTCTTTCGTTGGTCATATTCCATTTAAAGTTATTCGTTGGTCATATTCCATTTAAAGTTATTCGTTGGTCATATTCCATTTAAAGTTATTCGTTGGTCATATTCCATGTTATTAGTTGGTCATATTCCATTTAAAGTTGTTCGTTGGTCTTATTCCATTTAATGTTATTCGTTGGTCATATTCCATTTTATTAATTGGTCATATTCCATGTTATTAGTTGGTCATATTCCATTTAAAGTTATTCGTTGGTCATATTCCATTTAATGTTATTCGTTTGTCATATTCCATGTTATTCGTTGGTCATATTCCATTTAATGTTATTCGTTTGTCATATTCCATGTTATTCGTTGGTCATATTCCATTTACAGTTATTCGTTGGTCATATTCCATTTAAAGTTATTCGTTGGTCATATTCCATGTTATTCGTTGGTCATATTCCATGTTATTCGTTGGTCATATTCCATTTAAAGTTATTCGTTGGTCATATTCCATTTAAAGTTATTCGTTGGTCATATTCCATTTAAAGTTATTCGTTGGTCATATTCCATTTAAATTATTCGTTGGTCATATTCCATTTGAATTTATTCGTTGGTCATATTCCATGTACAGTTATTCGTTGGTCATATTCCATTTAAAGTTATTCGTTGGTCATATTCCATTTAAAGTTATTGGCTGGTCATATTTCATTTAAAGTTATTGGTGGGTCATATTCCATGTTATTAGTTGGTCATATTCCATTTAAAGTTATTCGTTGGTCATATTCCATTAAAAGTTATTCGTTGGTCATATTCCATGTTATTCGTTGGTCATATTCCATTTAAAGTTATTCGTTGGTCATATTCCATTTTTAGTTATTCGTTGGTCATATTCCATTTAAAGTTATTCGTTGGTCATATTCCATGTTATTAGTTGGTCAAATTCCATGTTATTAGTTGGTCAAATTCCATTTAAAGTTGTTCGTTGGTCATATTCCATTTAAAGTTATTCGTTGGTCATATTTCATTTTGAAGTTATTCGTTGGTCATATTCCATTAAAGTTATTCGTTGGTCATATTCCAATTAAAGTTATTCGTTGATCATATTCCATTCAAAGTTATTCGTTGGTCATATTCCATTTAAAGTTATTCGTTGGTCATATTCCATTTAAAGTTATTCGTTGGTCATATTCCATTTAAAGTTATTCGTTGATCATATTCCATTTAAAGTCATTCGTTGATCATATTCCATTCAAAGTTATTCGTTGGTCATATTCCATTTAAAGTTATTCGTTGGTCATATTCCATTTAAAGTTATTCGTTGGTCATATTCTATTTAAAGTTATTCGCTGGTGATATTCCATGTTATTAGTTGGTCATATTCCATTTAAAGTTATTCGTTGGTCATATTTCATTTAAAGTTATTCGTTGGTCATATTCCATTTAAAGTTATTCGTTGATCATATTTCATTGAAAGTTATTCGTTGGTCATATTCCATTAAAGTTATTCGTTGGTCATATTCCATTTAAAGTTATTCGTTGATCATATTCCATTCAAAGTTATTCGTTGGTCATAGTCCATTTAAAGTTATTCGTTGGTCATATTCCATTTAAAGTTATTCGTTGGTCATATTCCATTTAATGTTATTCGTTGGTCATATTCCATTTAAAGTTAATGGTTGGTCATATTTCATTTAAAGTTATTCGTTGGTCATATTCCATTTAAAGTTATTCGTTGGTCATATTCCATTTAAAGTTATTCGTTGGTCATATTCCATGTTATTAATTGGTCATATTCCATTCAAAGTTATTCGTTGGTCATATTCCATGTCTTTCGTTGGTCATATTCCATTTAAAGTTATTCGTTGGTCATATACCATTTAAAGTTATTCGTTGGTCATATTCCATTTAAAGTTATTCGTTGGTCATATTCCATGTTATTAGTTGGTCATATTCCATTTAAAGTTGTTCGTTGGTCATATTCCATTTAATGTTATTCGTTGGTCATATTCCATTTGATTAGTTGGTCATATTCCATGTTATTAGTTGGTTATATTCCATTTAAAGTTGTTCGTTGGTCATATTCCATTTAATGTTATTCGTTTGTCGTATTCCATGTTATTCGTTGGTCATATTCCATTTACAGTTATTCGTTGGTCATATTCCATTTAAAGTTATTCGTTGGTCATATTCCATGTTATTCGTTGGTCATATTCCATTTAAAGTTATTCGTTGGTCATATTCCATTTAAAGTTATTCGTTGGTCATATTCCATTTAAAGTTATTCGTTGGTCATATTCCATTTAAAGTTATTCGTTGGTCATATTCCATTTAAAATTATTCGTTGGTCATATTCCATTTGAATTTATTCGTTGGTCATATTCCATTTACAGTTATTCGTTGGTCATATTCCATTTAAAGTTAATCGTTGGTCATATTCCATTTAAAGTTATTGGCTGGTCATATTTCATTTAAAGTTATTGGTGGGTCATATTCCATGTCATTAGTTGGTCATATTCCATTTAAAGTTATTCGTTGGTCATATTTCATTTAAAGTTATTCGTTGGTCATATTCCATGTTATTCGTTGGTCATATTCCATTTAAAGTTATTCGTTGGTCATATTCCATTTTTAGTTATTCGTTGGTCATATTCCATTTAAAGTTATTCGTTGGTCATATTCCGTGTTATTAGTTGGTCATATTCCATGTTATTAGTTGGTCATATTCCATTTAAAGTTGTTCGTTGGTCATATTCCATTTAAAGTTATTCGTTGGTCATATTTCATTTTGAAGTTATTCGTTGGTCATATTCCATTAAAGTTATTCCTTGGTCATATTCCATTAAAAGTTATTCGTTGATCATATTCCATTCAAAGTTATTCGTTGGTCATATTCCATTTAAAGTTATTCGTTGGTCATATTCCATTTAAAGTTATTCGTTGGTCATATTCCATTTAAAGTTATTCGTTGATCATATTCCATTTAAAGTCATTCGTTGATCATATTCCATTCAAAGTTATTCGTTGGTCATATTCCATTTAAAGTTATTCGTTGGTCATATTCCATTTAAAGTTATTCGTTAGTCATATTCTATTTAAAGTTATTCGCTGGTGATATTCCATGTTATTAGTTGGTCATATTCCATTTAAAGTTATTCGTTGGTCATATTTCATTTAAAGTTATTCGTTGGTCATATTCCATTTAAAGTTATTCGTTGATCATATTCCATTCAAAGTTATTCGTTGGTCATATTCCATTTAAAGTTATTCGTTGGTCATATTCCATTTAAAGTTATTCGTTGGTCATATTCCATTTAATGTTATTCGTTGGTCATATTCCATTTAAAGTTATTGGTTGGTCATATTTCATTTAAAGTTATTCGTTGGTCATATTCCATTTAAAGTTATTCGTTGATCATATTCCATTTAAAGTTATTCGTTGGTCATATTCCATGTCTTTCGTTGGTCATATTCCATGTCTTTCGTTGGTCATATTCCATTTAAAGTTATTCGTTGGTCATATTCCATTTAAAGTTATTCGTTGGTCATATTCCATTTAAAGTTATTCGTTGGTCATATTCCATGTTATTAGTTGGTCATATTCCATTTAAAGTTGTTCGTTGGTCTTATTCCATTTAATGTTATTCGTTGGTCATATTCCATTTTATTAATTGGTCATATTCCATGTTATTAGATGGTCATATTCCATTTAAAGTTGTTCGTTGGTCATATTCCATTTAATGTTATTCGTTTGTCATATTCCATGTTATTCGTTGGTCATATTCCATTTAATGTTATTCGTTTGTCATATTCCATGTTATTCGTTGGTCATATTCCATTTACAGTTATTCGTTGGTCATATTCCATTTAAACTTATTCGTTGGTCATATTCCATGTTATTCGTTGGTCATATTCCATGTTATTCGTTGGTCATATTCCATTTAAAGTTATTCGTTGGTCATATTCCATTTAAAGTTATTCGTTGGTCATATTCCATTTAAAGTTATTCGTTGGTCATATTCCATTTAAATTATTCGTTGGTCATATTCCATTTGAATTTATTCGTTGGTCATATTCCATGTACAGTTATTCGTTGGTCATATTCCATTTAAAGTTATTCGTTGGTCATATTCCATTTAAAGTTATTGGCTGGTCATATTTCATTTAAAGTTATTGGTGGGTCATATTCCATGTTATTAGTTGGTCATATTCCATTTAAAGTTATTCGTTGGTCATATTCCATTAAAAGTTATTCGTTGGTCATATTCCATGTTATTCGTTGGTCATATTCCATTTAAAGTTATTCGTTGGTCATATTCCATTTTTAGTTATTCGTTGGTCATATTCCATTTAAAGTTATTCGTTGGTCATATTCCATGTTATTAGTTGGTCAAATTCCATTTAAAGTTGTTCGTTGGTCATATTCCATTTAAAGTTATTCGTTGGTCATATTTCATTTTGAAGTTATTCGTTGGTCATATTCCATTAAAGTTATTCGTTGGTCATATTCCAATTTAAGTTATTCGTTGATCATATTCCATTCAAAGTTATTCGTTGGTCATATTCCATTTAAAGTTATTCGTTGGTCATATTCCATTTAAAGTTATTCGTTGGTCATATTCCATTTAAAGTTATTCGTTGATCATATTCCATTTAAAGTCATTCGTTGATCATATTCCATTCAAAGTTATTCGTTGGTCATATTCCATTTAAAGTTATTCGTTGGTCATATTCCATTTAAAGTTATTCGTTGGTCATATTCTATTTAAAGTTATTCGCTGGTGATATTCCATGTTATTAGTTGGTCATATTCCATTTAAAGTTATTCGTTGGTCATATTTCATTTAAAGTTATTCGTTGGTCATATTCCATTTAAAGTTATTCGTTGATCATATTTCATTGAAAGTTATTCGTTGGTCATATTCCATTAAAGTTATTCGTTGGTCATATTCCATTTAAAGTTATTCGTTGATCATATTCCATTCAAAGTTATTCGTTGGTCATAGTCCATTTAAAGTTATTCGTTGGTCATATTCCATTTAAAGTTATTCGTTGGTCATATTCCATTTAATGTTATTCGTTGGTCATATTCCATTTAAAGTTAATGGTTGGTCATATTTCATTTAAAGTTATTCGTTGGTCATATTCCATTTAAAGTTATTCGTTGGTCATATTCCATTTAAAGTTATTCGTTGGTCATATTCCATGTTATTAGTTGGTCATATTCCATTTAAAGTTATTCGTTGGTCATATTCCATGTCTTTCGTTGGTCATATTCCATTTAAAGTTATTCGTTGGTCATATTCCATTTAAAGTTATTCGTTGGTCATATTCCATTTAATGTTATTCGTTTGTCGTATTCCATGTTATTCGTTGGTCATATTCCATTTACAGTTATTCGCTGGTCATATTCCATTTAAAGTTATTCGTTGGTCATATTCCATGTTATTCGTTGGTCATATTCCATTTAAAGTTATTCGTTGGTCATATTCCATTTAAAGTTATTCGTTGGTCATATTCCATTTAAAGTTATTCGTTGGTCATATTCCATTTAAAATTATTCGTTGGTCATATTCCATTTGAATTTATTCGTTGGTCATATTCCATTTACAGTTATTCGTTGGTCATATTCCATTTAAAGTTAATCGTTGGTCATATTCCATTTAAAGTTATTGGCTGGTCATATTTCATTTAAAGTTATTGGTGGGTCATATTCCATGTCATTAGTTGGTCATATTCCATTTAAAGTTATTCGTTGGTCATATTTCATTTAAAGTTATTCGTTGGTCATATTCCATGTTATTCGTTGGTCATATTCCATTTAAAGTTATTCGTTGGTCATATTCCATTTTTAGTTATTCGTTGGTCATATTCCATTTAAAGTTATTCGTTGGTCATATTCCATGTTATTAGTTGGTCATATTCCATGTTATTAGTTGGTCATATTCCATTTAAAGTTGTTCGTTGGTCATATTCCATTTAAAGTTATTCGTTGGTCATATTTCATTTTGAAGTTATTCGTTGGTCATATTCCATTAAAGTTATTCGTTGGTCATATTCCATTAAAAGTTATTCGTTGATCATATTCCATTCAAAGTTATTCGTTGGTCATATTCCATTTAAAGTTATTCGTTGGTCATATTCCATTTAAAGTTATTCGTTGGTCATATTCCATTTAATGTTATTCGTTGGTCATATTCCATTTAAAGTTATTGGTTGGTCATATTTCATTTGAAGTTATTCGTTGGTCATATTCCATTTAAAGTTATTCGTTGGTCATATTCAATTAAAAGTTATTCGTTGGTCATATTCCATGTTATTAGTTGGTCATATTCCATTTAAAGTTATTCGTTGGTCATATTCCATTTAAAGTTATTCGTTGGTCATATTCCATTAAAAGTTATTCGTTGGTCATATTCCATGTTATTCGTTGGTCATATTCCATTTAAAGTTATTCGTTGGTCATATTCCATTTAAAGTTGTTCGTTGGTCATATTCCATGTTATTAGTTGGTCATATTCCATTTATAGTTGTTCGTTGGTCATATTCCATGTTATTCGTTGGTCATATTGCATTTAAAGTTATTCATTGGTCATATTCCATGTTATTAGTTGGTCATACTCCACTTAAAGTTGTTCGTTGGTCATATTCCATTTAATGTTATTCGTTGGTCATATTCCATGTTATTCGTTGGTCATATTCCATTTAAAGTTATTCGTTTGTCATATTCCATGTTATTCGTTGGTCATATTCCATTTAAAGTTATTCGTTGGTCATATTCCATTTAAAGTTATTCGTTGGTCATATTCCATTTAAAGTTATTCGTTGGTCATATTCCATTTGAAGTTATTCGTTGGTCATATTCCATTTAAAGTTATTCGTTGGTCATATTCCATTTTTAGTTATTCGTTGGTCATATTCCATTTAAAGTTATTCGTTGGTCATATTCCATGTTATTAGTTGGTCATATTCCATTTAAAGTTATTCGTTGGTCATATTCCATTTAAAGTTATTCGTTGGTCATATTCCATTTAAAGTTATTCGTTGGTCATATTCCATTTAAAGTCATTGGCTGGTCATATTTCATTTAAAGTTATTCGTTGGTCATATTCCATTTAAAGTTATTCGTTGGTCATATTCCATTTAAAGTTATTCGTTGGTCATATTCCATGTTATTAGTTGGTCATATTCCATTTAAAGTTATTCGTTGGTCATATTCCATTAAAAGTTATTCGTTGGTCATATTCCATGTTATTCGTTGGTCATATTCCATTTAAAATTATTCGTTGGTCATATTCCATTTAAAGTTATTTGTTGGTCATATTCCATTTAAAGTTATTCGTTGGTCATATTCCATGTTATTAGTTGGTCATATTCCATTTAAAATTGTTCATAGGGCTATACAGTTCTCGCGATCGGGCCGCGAGACTTCAGTTTTGGGGACAAACAAACACACGTGCTCCATGTTGAAGTATAGGCAGCTATAAGTCAATTTCTTTCCAGGTTTATTCTAAAGACTATGAGTACCATTTCACTAAACATGGCTATGAGAGATATACGTTAAAATATTTGGAGGCGATGAAGCGCAGAACTTTGGGAATATACAAGGAAAAATCCGTCTTCAAAATACTCGAAAGCTAAAAATAACGTTCTAAATTTAGCCCTGCACCCGGGCTTTCGCAAGTTCACCACACAGCGAGTGACGTCACAGAGTTTCGCGTGCCTCCGCGGTAACAAAAATGGCGAGAGCAAGTGATCGACTTAACCATTCCGCTGTCAAAATGTGCAGTGCATGGAGTAACAGCACACGGATGCGTCATTAAACCACATGGTAAAGATAAAACAAGACCAGTTGAATGTTTTCGTATCACTTTTGGATCACGAAAAGACCAAGTTTCTTCATTTCTGTAAGTTTTCTGTTTGAAGCGTTGCGCCAACGTTGTCACTCGGGGAGAATCCGTGTGACGTCATAATGCCTCGTTTTCGTAGGAAATGCAAAAAAACGTTAGTTTCTCAGTCGTATTGTCCCGTAGTAACAAATATTCGTCATTGTGATGGCGCGAACGAATAAAAAATATGTCGTCTATCCGTTTTGTTAAGCTATATTTCTTAAATATTCTGAATCATATCGCTAGGCCTTCCGCAATGGACCCACCCCTCGGCGCCTGACTCTTGCGCAGGTAGTCTGGTTCCCGGTCTCTCTCTTTGCGTAACATACACGTCACGCCTACGTCACAGATAGTCAGCATACCAGTGTGCGCAGAGCTTCTAAACTCGTTCCGAACACGTGCTTCGTTTGTTTGTCCCCAAAATGAGTAAACCGGAAGTCTAAGCGAACGAGACTTTATAGCCCTATTGGTCATATTCTATTTAATGTTATTCGTTGGTCATATTCCATGTTATCCGTTGGTCATATTCCATTTAAAGTTTTTCGTTGGTCATATTCCATTTAAAGTTATTCGTTGGTCATATTCCATGTTATTCGTTGGTCATATTCCATTTAAAGTTTTTCGTTGGTCATATTTCAATTAAAGTTATTCGTTGGTCATATTCCATTTAAAGTTATTCGTTGGTCATATTCCATTTAAAGTTATTCGTTGGTCATATTCCATGTTATTCGTTGGTCATATTCCATTTAAAGTTTTTCGTTGGTCATATTTCATTTAAAGTTATTCGTTGGTCATATTCCATTTAAAGTTATTCGTTGGTCATATTCCATTTAAAGTTATTCGTTGGGTTCGAACCCACGACCTGATGATATGCTCCTGATCCCCCTGAGCTGGAGAGGCTCCCTGTCAGGGTTCGAACCCACGACCTGATGATCTGCAGCTGACCCCCCTGAGCTGGAGAGGCTCCCTGTCAGGGTTCAAACCCACGACCTGATGATCTGCAGCTGACCCTCCTGACCTGGAGAGGCTCCCTGTCAGGGTTCGAACCCACGACCTGATGATCTGCAGCTGACCCCCCTGAGCTGGAGAGGCTCCCAGTCAGGGTTCGAACCCACGACCTGATGATCTGCAGCTGACCTCCCTGAGCTGGAGAGGCTCCCTGTCAGGGTTCGAACCCACGACCTGATGATCTGCAGCTGACCCCCCTAAGCTGGAGAGGCTCCCTGTCAGGGTTCGAACCCACGACCCGATGATTTGCTGCTGACCCCCCTGAGCTGGAGAGGCTCCCTGTCAGGGTTCGAACCCACGACCTGATGGTCTACAGCTGACCCCCCTGAGCTGGAGAGGCTCCCTGTCAGGGCTCGAACCCACGACCTGATGATCTGCAGCTGACCCCCCTGAGCTGGAGAGGCTCCCTGTCAGGGCTCGAACCCACGACCTGATGGTTTGCAGCTGACCCCCCTGAGCTGGAGAGGCTCCCTGTCAGGGTTCGAACCCACGACCTGATGATCTGCTGCTGACCCCCTGAGCTGGAGAGGCCCTCTGTCAGGGTTCGAACCCACGACCTGATGGTCTGCAGCTGACCCCCCTGAGCTGGAGAGGCTCCCTGTCAGGGTTCGAACCGACGACCTGATGATCTGCTGCTGACCCCCCTGAGCTGAAGAGGCTCCCTGTCAGGATTCGAACCCACGACCTGATGATCTGCAGCTGATCCCCCTGAGCTGGAGAGGCTCCCTGTCAGGGTTCGAACCCACGACCTGATGATCTGCAGCTGACCCCCCTGAGCTGGAGAGGCTCCCTGTCAGGGTTCGAACCCACGACCTGATGATCTGCTGCTGACCCCCCTGAGCTGGAGAAGCTCCCTGTCAGGGTTCGAACCCACGACCTGATGATCTGCTGCTGACCCCCCTGAGCTGGAGAGGCTCCCTGTCAGGGTTCAAACCCACGAGCTGATGGTCTGCAGCTGACCCCCCTGAGCTGGAGAGGCTCCCTGTCAGGGTTCGAACCCACGACCTGATGATCTGCTGCTGACCCCCCTGAGCTGGAGAGGCTCCCTGTCAGGGTTCGAACCCACGACCTGATGATCTGCAGCTGACCCCCCTGAGCTGGAGAGGCTCCCTGTCAGGGTTCGAACCCACGACCTGATGATCTGCAGCTGACCCCCCTGAGCTGGAGAGGCTCCCTGTCAGGGTTCGAACCCACGACCTGATGATCTGCTGCTGACCCCCCTGAGCTGGAGAAGCTCCCTGTCAGGGTTCGAACCGACGACCTGATGATCTGCTGCTGACCCCCCTGAGCTGAAGAGGCTCCCTGTCAGGATTCGAACCCACGACCTGATGATCTGCAGCTGATCCCCCTGAGCTGGAGAGGCTCCCTGTCAGGGTTCGAACCCACGACCTGATGATCTGCAGCTGACCCCCCTGAGCTGGAGAGGCTCCCTGTCAGGGTTCGAACCCACGACCTGATGATCTGCTGCTGACCCCCCTGAGCTGGAGAGGCTCCCTGTCAGGGTTCGAACCCACGACCTGATGATCTGCTGCTGACCCCCCTGAGCTGGAGAGGCTCCCTGTCAGGGTTCAAACCCACGAGCTGATGGTCTGCAGCTGACCCCCCTGAGCTGGAGAGGCTCCCTGTCAGGGTTCGAACCCACGACCTGATGATCTGCTGCTGACCCCCCTGAGCTGGAGAGGCTCCCTGTCAGGGTTCGAACCCACGACCTGATGATCTGCAGCTGACCCCCCTGAGCTGGAGAGGCTCCCTGTCAGGGTTCGAACCCACGACCTGATGATCTGCAGCTGACCCCCCTGAGCTGGAGAGGCTCCCTGTCAGGGTTCGAACCCACGACCTGATGATCTGCTGCTGACCCCCCTGAGCTGGAGAAGCTCCCTGTCAGGGTTCGAACCCACGACCTGATGATCTGCTGCTGACCCCCCTGAGCTGGAGAGGCTCCCTGTCAGGGTTCGAACCCACGAGCTGATGGTCTACAGCTGACCCCCCTGAGCTGGAGAGGCTCCCTGTCAGGGCTCGAACCCACGACCTGATGATCTGCAGCTGACCCCTGTCTGGTTCCCCCATGTCAAGACCACCGTGTAAATCCTCTGTATTATGATACCTCTCCCTTGGCAGCCCCCTCCCCCACATACCTTAGCCCGCCCCCCCCCGAAGCATACCCAGCGCATCGCACCCTTTGCCCTGTCCTCCACCCCAGCAGTCTGCTAGCACCTCCCCCCCCCCCACCCACTCCACGGACGGCTGACGGTTCCACACGTGAATTATTGATCAGTTATATGTGGTCTCCATGGCGGGCACGCCTGACGCGGTACATGGCGCGGGCAGCCGTGCGAGTCTGGCAGTCGATACTCTCACACCGTCACGGGGAGATATACACGCGGGGGTCAGGGGAGGGGGGGTGTCGTAGGGGGGGGGGGGTCTCTCGGTGCACCCCGGTATGTGACGCGCAGACTGGAAGACAAGCGGCGATGGGGTATTGTGTAGTGGGTGGGGGTGGGGGGGTGACAATTATTGGTCCAGTACAAGTCGGGCCGCTACACCACTGCTTGGCACAGTATCTACAGTCCAAACGCAATGCATGTACCTACATGCCATAACATACCAGGCAGATTGTAGGTTCAAAACCAACTAACAATATAGTGCATGAAATGACAGCTGAAAATATGTTGCATGAAATGGGAACTGGCAATTTAGTGCATGATAATGCATAACAATGATCATAATGTGCCCAATTGTGCGCGGAGAATTCCTGAACAGTTGGATGCGTTATGATATTGCGTTTTATTTCCCTGGCAAAAGGTTTGCTGGCGCAATGCATGGTTTTCACCGACGTCTTATAACTGGTACGCTATCTTGTGTGGTGGCATTTAAATCTTGACTAAGACGTGTTCAAGTAATGTACAAGATAGTGCAGCCCGCTTAGCTAGTAAAGCCTTGAATCAGGCGAAAGATATGTATTACCCCCCCCCCCCCTCCCCCTCACAGACGAATGTATACATACAACGGTTGTCGGTCTGTACCCTGTTTATTGTAGACGTCCTACACCCATAGTGCCCTACGCCCCCCACACACCCACCACACGCACACTGACCCCTGCGCCGCCATAAGCCTCCTCCAGACACAGAACATCCCGGACAGGGGGGCGAAGAAGCCCTCCTAATTAAGCCCACCGACTTTGTACAGCTTACAGGATATACTCAGAAAAACACGTAATAGTTTCGCTGACCAAAAAAAACACAGGTGTTATGAGTGACACAGCCACATGGAGGGTTGCATTGTACGTTTCTCAAGCTTGAGATAGCGACATCCGGGTGTTTTATCACGTGGTCAGCCAGCCTACGTCTCACCGCTCGCCCTCGGCTGTCTCTGTGACATCTAGTCCTTCCCAGGGACGCAACATTACTCACGACCTGAGGGGTGTGACAGGGGTACAAAGGAGACAGAGGGTTGGCAGTTTTCATCTAATTAGCGGCCAGACAACACGCCATCAAAACTCATAAATTATCTTTGAGAAGGGGATGCAACAGCGGGATCAAACAGACTAAAAGGCGACGGCAGTAACCATACAGGGATCGTGGGGCGGGGGGAGTAACCATGCAGGGACGTGGGGGCAGTAACCATACAGGGACCGTGGGGGGCAGTAACCATACCGGGACCGTGGGGGGGAGTAACCATGCATGGATGGGGGGCAGTCACCATACAGGGATGGGGGGCAGTAACCATACAGGGATGGGGGGCAGTAACCATACAGGGATGGGGGGCAGTAACCATACAGGGATGGGGGGCGGTAACGATACAGGGATGGTCGGCAGTAACCATACAGGGGCGGGGGGCAGTAACCATACAGGGATGGTCGGCAGTAACCATACAGGGATGGGGGGCAGTAACCATACAGAGATGGGGGGCAGTAACCATACAGGGATGGGGGCAGTAACCATACAGGGATGGGGGGCAGTAACCATACAGGGGTGGGGGGCAGTAACCATACAGGGATGGGGGGCGGTAACGATACAGGGATGGTCGGCAGTAACCATACAGGGGCGGGGGGCAGTAACCATACAGGGATGGTCGGCAGTAACCATACAGGGATGGGGGGCAGTAACCATACAGAGATGGGGGGCAGTAACCATACAGGGATGGGGGCAGTAACCATACAGGGATGGGGGTCAGTAACAATACAGGGATGGTCGGCAGTAACCATACAGAGACGGGGGGCAGTAACCATACTGGGATGGTCGGCAGTAACCATACAGGGATGGGGGGGGCAGTAACCAAACAGGGATGGGGGGCAGTAACCATCCAGGGATGGGGGGCAGTAACCATACAGGGACGGGGGGCAGTAACCATACAGGGATGGGGGCAGTAACCATACAGGGACGGGGGCAGTAACCATACAGGGATGGGGGCAGTAACCATACAGGGATGGGGGACAGTAACCATACCTCCTACAGGGACGGGGGGAGCAGTAACCATACAGGGATGGGGGGCAGTAACCATACAGGGATGGGGGCAGTAACCATACAGGGATGGGGGGCATTAACCATACAGGGATGGGGGCAGTAACCATACAGGGATGGGGGGCAGTAACCATACAGGGATGGGGGCAGTAACCATACAGGGATGGGGGGCAGTAACCATACAGGGATGGGGGGCATTAACCATACAGGGATGGGGGGCAGTAACCATACAGGGGTGGGGGGCAGTAACCATACAGGGATGGGGGCAGTAACCATACAGGGATGGGGGGCAGTAACCATCCAGGGATGGGGGGCAGTAACCATACAGGGATGGGGGGCGGTAACGATACAGGGATGGTCGGCAGTAACCATACAGGGATGGGGGCAGTAACCATACAGGGACGGGGGGTGGCAGTTACCATACAGGGACGGGGGGTGGCAGTAACCATACCAGATGTCATCCTAGATGATTACTGCATGGCCAAATCACAAAGTCAACAAAGGGTACATATGCCGAACCATATTGTTTTATCCGGATGTCATTGTCAGCTAATAGCGCGCAAGCGCTAATGTTACTCTTTCAACCCTTTATACCAACGCAAAATAAAATGTTATCTGATCTTATCTTCGGGATACTGTAAACCGCCATTGTCACATCGAAAACTCCACCCCCCCCCCCCCGCCATCGCTCTCAGCCCCTCAGCCCACATCACTCCCTTCCCCCAACCCATAGCACTCCCTCCCCCAACCCACACCACTCCCTCCCCCAACCAACACCACTCCCTCCCCCAACGCACACCACTCCCTCCCCCAACCCACAACACTCCCTCCCCCAACCCACAACACTCCCTCCCCCAACACTCCCTTCCCCAACAAACACCACTCCCTCCCCCAACCCACACCACTCCCCCAACCCACACCACTCCCTCCCCCAACCCACACCACCCCCTCCCCCAACCCACAATACTCCCCCAACCCACACCACTCCCCCAACCCACACCACTCCCTCCCCCAACCCACAACACTCCCTCCCTCAACACTCCCTCCCCCAACCCACACCACTCCCTGCCCCAACCCACACCACTCCGCCAACCCACACCACTCCCTCCCCCAACCCACACCACTCCCTCCCCCAACCCACAACACTCCCTCCCCCAACACTCCCTTCCCCAACAAACACCACTCCCTCCCCAACCCACACCACTCCCCCAACCCACACCACTCCCTCCCCCAACCCACACCACTCCCCCAACCCACACCACTCCCTCCCCCAACCCACACCACCCCCTCCCCCAACCCACAATACTCCCCCAACCCACACCACTCCCCAACCCACAAAACTCCCTCCCCCAACCCACAACACTCCCTCCCTCAACACTCCCTCCCCCAACCCACACCACTCCCTGCCCCAACCCACACCACTCCGCCAACCCACACCACTCCCTCCCCCAACCCACACCACTCCCTGCCCCAACCCACACCACTCCGCCAACCCACACCACTCCCTCCCCCAACCCACACCACTCCCTGCCCCAACCCACACCACTCCGCCA
>OZ025258.1:41176373-41199967 GCA_964019135.1 Arenicola marina
GGTTGGGTTGGGGGGGGAGGTGCCTAATACACTGCTGGGTTGGGTTGGGTTGGGGGGGGAGGTGCCTAATACACTGCTGGGTTGGGTTGGGTTGGGGGGGGGAGGTACTTAATACACTGCTGGGTTGGGTTGGGGGGGGGGGAGGTGCCTAATACACTGCTGGGTTGGGTTGGGTTGGGGGGGGGGAGGTACTTAATACACTGCTGGGTTGGGTTGGGTTGGGGGGGGGGGGGGGGAGGTGCCTAATACATGGCTGGGTTGGGTTGGGGGGGGGAGGTGCCTAATACACTGCTGGGTTGGGTTGGGGGGGGGGAGGTGCCTAATACACTGCTGGGTTGGGTTGGGTTGGGGGGGGAGGTGCCTAATACACTGCTGGGTTGGGTTGGGTTGGGGGGGGAGGTACTTAATACACTGCTGGGTTGGGTTGGGTTGGGGGGGGGGGAGGTACTTAATACACTGCTGGGTTGGGTTGGGTTGGGGGGGGGAGGTGCCTAATACACTGCTGGGTTGGGTTGGGGGGGGGGAGGTGCCTAATACACTGCTGGGTTGGGTTGTGTTGGGGGGGGGGAGGTGCCTAATACACTGCTGGGTTGGGTTGGATTGGGGGGGGGGAAGTACTTAATACACTGCTGGGTTGGGTTGGGTTGGGGGGGGGAGGTGCCTAATACACTGCTGGGTTGGGTTGGGGGGGGGAGGTGCCTAATACACTGCTGGGTTGGGTTGGGTTGGGGGGGGGGAGGTACTTAATACACTGCTGGGTTGGGTTGGGTTGGGGGGGGGGAGGTGCCTAATACACTGCTGGGTTGGGTTGGGGGGGGGAGGTGCCTAATACACTGCTGGGTTGGGTTGTGTTGGGGGGGGGGAGGTGCCTAATACACTGCTGGGTTGGGTTGGATTGGGGGGGGGGAGGTACTTAATACACTGCTGGGTTGGGTTGGGTTGGGGGGGGAGGTACTTAATACACTGCTGGGTTGGGTTGGGTTGGGTTGGGGGGGGAGGTACTTAATACACTGCTGGGTTGGGTTGGGTTGGGGGGGGGGAGGTACTTAATACACTGCTGGGTTGGGTTGGGTTGGGGGGGGAGGTACTTAATACACTGCTGGGTTGGGTTGGGTTGGGGGTGGGGAGGTGCCTAATACACTGCTGGGTTGGGTTGGGTTGGGGGGGAGGTGCCTAATACACTGCTGGGTTGGGTTGTGTTGGGGGGGGCGAGGTGCCTAATACACTGCTGGGTTGGGTTGTGTTGGGGGGGGGGGGGAGGTGCCTAATACACTGCTGGGTTGGGTTGGATTGGGGGGGGAGGTACTTAATACACTGCTGGGTTGGGTTGGGTTGGGGGGGGGGGAGGTACTTAATACACTGCTGGGTTGGGTTGGGTTGGGTTGGGGGGGGGAGGTACTTAATACACTGCTGGGTTGGGTTGGGTTGGGGGGGGAAGGTACTTAATACACTGCTGGGTTGGGTTGGGTTGGGGGGGGGGAGGTACTTAATGCACTGCTGGGTTGGGTTGGGTTGGGGGGGGGAGGTACTTAATACACTGCTGGGTTGGGTTGGGTTGGGGGGGGGGAGGTACTTAATACACTGCTGGGTTGGGTTGGGTTGGGGGGGGAGGTACTTAATACACTGCTGGGTTGGGTTGGGTTGGGGGGGGAGGTGCCTAATACACTGCTGGGTTGGGTTGGGGGGGGGAGGTACTTAATACACTGCTGGGTTGGGTTGGGTTGGGGGGGGGGGAGGTACTTAATACACTGCTGGGTTGGGTTGGGTTGGGGGAGGAGGTACTTAATACACTGCTGGGTTGGGTTGGGTTGGGGGGGGGGGGGAGGAGGTACTTAATACACTGCTGGGTTGGGTTGGGTTGGGGGGGGGGGAGGTGCCTAATACACTGCTGGGTTGGGTTGTGTTGGGGGGGGGGAGGTGCCTAATACACTGCTGGGTTGGGTTGGATTGGGGAGGGGAGGTACTTAATACACTGCTGGGTTGGGTTGGGTTGGGGGGGGGGGAGGTACTTAATACACTGCTGGGTTGGGTTGGGTTGGGGGGGGGAGGTACTTAATACACTGCTGGGTTGGGTTGGGTTGGGGGGGGGAGGTACTTAATGCACTGCTGGGTTGGGTTGTGTTGGGGGGGGGAGGTACTTAATACACTGCTGGGTTGGGTTGGGGGGGGGAGGTACTTAATACACTGCTGGGTTGGGTTGGGTTGGGGAGGGGAGGTACTTAATACACTGCTGGGTTGGGTTGGGTTGGGGGGGGAGGTGCCTAATACACTGCTGGGTTGGGTTGGGGGGGGGAGGTACTTAATACACTGCTGGGTTGGGTTGGGTTGGGGGGGGGAGGTACTTAATACACTGCTGGGTTGGGTTGGGTTGGGGGAGGAGGTACTTAATACACTGCTGGGTTGGGTTGGGTTGGGGGGGGGGAGGAGGTACTTAATACACTGCTGGGTTGGGTTGGGTTGGGGGGGGGGGTACTTAATACACTGCTGGGTTGGGTTGGGTTGGGGGGGGGAGGTACTTAATACACTGCTGGGTTGGGTTGGGTTGGGGGGGGGAGGTGCCTAATACACTGCTGGGTTGGGTTGGGTTGGGGGGGGAGGTACTTAATACACTGCTGGGTTGGGTTGGGTTGGGGGGGGGGAGGAGGTACTTAATACACTGCTGGGTTGGGTTGGGTTGGGGGGGGGAGGTACTTAATACACTGCTGGGTTGGGTTGGGTTGGGGGGGGAAGGTACTTAATACACTGCTGGGTTGGGTTGGGTTGGGGGGGGGAGGTACTTAATACACTGCTGGGTTGGGTTGGGGGGGGGGGAGGTACTTAATACACTGCTGGGTTGGGTTGGGTTGGGTTGGGGGGGGAGGTACTTAATACACTGCTGGGTTGGGTTGGGTTGGGGGGGGGAAGGTACTTAATACACTGCTGGGTTGGGTTGGGTTGGGGGGGGAGGTACTTAATACACTGCTGGGTTGGGTTGGGTTGGGGGGGAGGTACTTAATACACTGCTGGGTTGGGTTGGGTTGGGGGGGAGGTACTTAATACACTGCTGGGTTGGGTTGGGTTGGGGGGGAGGTACTTAATACACTGCTGGGTTGGGTTGGGTTGGGGGGGGAGGTACTTAATACACTGCTGGGTTGGGTTGGGTTGGGGGGGGGAGGTACTTAATACACTGCTGGGTTGGGTTGGGTTGGGGGGGGGGGGAGGTGCCTAATGCACTGCTGGGTTGGGTTGGGTTGGGGGGGGAGGTACTTAATACACTGCTGGGTTGGGTTGGGTTGGGGGGGGGAGGTACTTAATACACTGCTGGGTTGGGTTGGGTTGGGGGGGGGGGGAGGTGCCTAATGCACTGCTGGGTTGGGTTGGGTTGGGGGGGGAGGTACTTAATACACTGCTGGGTTGGGTTGGGTTGGGGGGGGGGAGGTACTTAATACACTGCTGGGTTGGGTTGGGTTGGGGGGGGGGAGGTACTTAATACACTGCTGGGTTGGGTTGGGTTGGGGGGGGGAGGTACTTAATACACTGCTGGGTTGGGTTGGGTTGGGGGGGGGAGGTACTTAATACACTGCTGGGTTGGGTTGTGTTGGGGGGGGGAGGTACTTAATACACTGCTGGGTTGGGTTGGGTTGGGGGGGGGAGGTACTTAATACACTGCTGGGTTGGGTTGGGTTGGGGGGGGAGGTACTTAATACACTACTGGGTTGGGTTGGGTTGGGGGGGGGAGGTACTTAATACACTGCTGGGTTGGGTTGAGTGGGGGGGGGAGGTACTTAAGACACTGCTGGGTTGGGTTGGGTTGGGGGGGGAGGTACTTAATACACTGCTGGGTTGGGTTGAGTGGGGGGGGGAGGTACTTAAGACACTGCTGGGTTGGGTTGGGTTGGGGGGGGGAGGTGCCTAATACACTGCTGGGTTGGGTTGGGTTGGGGGGGGAGGTACTTAATACACTGCTGGGTTGGGTTGGGGGGGGGGGGTACTTAATACACTGCTGGGTTGGGTTGGGGGGGGGAGGTACTTAATACACTGCTGGGTTGGGTTGGGTTGGGGGGGGGAGGTACTTAATACACTGCTGGGTTGGGTTGGGTTGGGGGGGGGAGGTACTTAATACACTGCTGGGTTGGGTTGGGTTGGGGGGGGAGGTACTTAATACACTGCTGGGTTGGGTTGGGTTGGTGAGGGGAGGTACTTAATACACTGCTGGGTTGGGTTGGGTTGGGGGGGGGAGGTACTTAATACACTGCTGGGTTGGGTTGGGTTGGGGGGGGGAGGTACTTAATACACTGCTGGGTTGGGTTGGAGGGGGGGGGTCCGCGATAGAGCCCCCCCCCCCCAACTTGTTCACCTCCAAAACCCAAACGCAAGGGGTGTTTCATCTCGACAATCCGTTTAGAAGGGGCCTTTTACCGCCAAAATCCCCTCGCAAGGGGTATGTTTTCCGCTGACCCGCTCTATGTCGCAGTTCCATGCAGACCCGCTCGGTTAACTCTTGTCACGACAAACCCGCTCTGCGAACGCACATTTTGCCGACTGCTCCTCCCCGGTCGCAAGTTTTGTCCACTCTATAAGGGTATCTTAGGTATATAGGTATATAGGTATTAGGTATATAGGGGTATTTGTTTCATTATAAGTCTGCTCTATTGGGGTATCTTTTGTGATCATAACGGTCCGCTCTATAGGGGTATATTTGTTATAATAAATATCCGCTCTATATAGGCATCTTTTTCATCATAAATGTCCGCTCTATAGGGGTATATTTGTTATAATAAATATCCGCTCTACGTGGGTATCTTTTCTCATCATAAATGTCCGCTCTATAGGGGTATCTTCTCCATCATAAATGCCCGTTCTATAGGTCTGGGGTAGATCTATCGTTTTTCATGACAAATGTCAGCTCTCTCAGGCATCAATAGACACCCAGAGTACCCCCCCACCAGATTTGTATAACAGTGCCCCAGCCCCCCCCCCCCCCGGGACAGACACCCCCACTGCTTGCTGGTCGTCTCATGTAGGTTCTACTAGATAGTTCTCCGACGCATCGGGTACCCCTGGGTATAACAGCCATGTATCAGGGCTAGACCAAGACGTGCGTCAATAACCTAACACTGACGTGCGTCAATAACCTAACACTGACGTGCGTCAATAACCTAACACTGACGTGCGTCAATAACCTAACACTGACGTGCGTCAATAACCTAACACTGACGTGCGTCAATAACCTAACACTGACGTGCGTCAATAACCTAACACTGACGTGCGTCAATAACCTAACACTGACGTGCGTCAATAACCTAACACTGACGTGCGTCAATAACCTAACACTGACGTGCGTCAATAACCTAACACTGACGTGCGTCAATAACCTAACACTGACGTGCGTCAATAACCTAACACTGACGTGCGTCAATAACCTAACACTGACGTGCGTCAATAACCTAACACTGACGTGCGTCAATAACCTAACACTGACGTGCGTCAATAACCTAACACTGACGTGCGTCAATAACCTAACATCTCGCCTCATCGCCGTGGATACCGTGTGCAATCTCCACGGCGACAGCTTGAGAGCGATGCGCAGCACGGTGCTGTTCTCGTTCTACACGTTCTACACGGTTCGTGTCCTTGTGTTTGACCTTCAGGCGCCGGACGCAGGATCAGATGGCCTTGGGAGGATCTCAGGAAGAAATGTGCCGGGAATCCGCGCGCATGCGCCACGAGATTGCGGCCAAGCGACTCCAGATGGCGCTGCGATCCAGCTTCACTCCGGAGATTTACCGACAGGGGGCGCTAACCAAAGGAAAGTCGGCTACTGGAAATAGAGATGTCACACCAGCCGTCGGCCAGGTAGCTACTGGGTGAAGGTCATTGCTGGGTGTAGACTGTAGGTCATCACTGGGTTTAGACTGTAGGACATCACTGGGTGTAGGCTGCCGTAGTGTCGGGGGTTTGGCGGCGTCTCTCTTTAGCAAGACAACCGCTGCGCTTCTTACACTCAGTCGCAGACCATTAAAGACGTAATGGGAGCTAATGAACCGGCTAATGAACCGCAAGACGCCGGCGCTACAACCATTAATTATTTTATCATCAGCCGCGTCACTTAGAGGTCTCTTATAGAGCTCCTGTCGTCAATGTCACAACCTGAATGTCGTCTGTGACGATGTTGTTAAGTCTGTGACGATGTTGTTAAGTCTGTGACGATGTTGTTAAGTCTATGACGATGTTAAGTCTGTGACGATGTTGTTTTTTCTGTGACGATGTTGTTAAGTCTGACGATGTTGTTAAGGCTGTGACGATGTTCTTATTGTGTGTAATGATTTTGTTTCCCGCCAGGTGCCGCAGCGATCGTCCACGCCCATGATGGATTATTCCGAGGGCGGTCACGTGATTTCAATGGAGGAGGTCAGTTGGCCTTGCGTTAGTCACAGGGGGACTTCCGGTTAGCACCCCAGACCGCAGATCGAAAGGTCATGGGTTCGAATCCGGTCATGGGTATCTCATAGTTTACATGTATCCTCCGGTCATGGGTACCTCATAGTTTACATGTATCCTCCGGTCATGGGTACCTCATAGTTTACATGTATCCTCCGGTCATGGGTACCTCATAGTTTACATGTATCCTCCGGTCATGGGTACCTCATAGTTTACATGTATCCTCCGGTCATGGGTACCTCATAGTTTACATGTATCCTCCAGTCATGGGTACCTCATAGTTTACATGTATCCTCCGGTCATGGTACCTCATAGTTTACATGTATCCTCCGGTCATGGGTATCTCATAGTTTACATGTATCCTCCGGTCATGGGTACCTCATAGTTTACATGTATCCTCCGGTCATGGGTACCTCATAGTTTACATGTATCCTCCAGTCATGGGTACCTCATAGTTTACATGTATCCTCCGGTCATGGGTACCTCATAGTTTACATGTATCCTCCAGTCATGGGTACCTCATAGTTTACATGTATCTTCCAGTCATGGGTACCTCATAGTTTACATGTATGCTCCGGTCATGGGTACCTCATAGTTTACATGTATCCTCCAGTCATGGGTACCTCATAGTTTACATGTATCCTCCGGTCATGGGTACCTCATAGTTTACATGTATCCTTCGGTCATGGGTACCTCATAGTTTGCATGTATCCTCCGGTCATGGGTACCTCATAGTTTACATGTATCCTCCAGTCATGGGTACCTCATAGTTTACATGTATCCTCCGGTCATGGGTACCTCATAGTTTACATGTATCCTCCGGTCGTCGTCCCGGGAGCTTCCTTGGCCCAGGGTGACTTTTGTGTGCGCAAAGGTGGCCCAAAACACCAATTAATGTCATTTCATCTGCCAGTGACATACATACATCCACGGTGTCCATGGTAACGGTCAGTGCCAGTGACATACATACATCCACGGTGTCCATGGTAACGGTCAGTGCCAGTGACATACATACATCCACGGTGTCCATGGTAACAGTCAGTGACGATGAATCATTCTGGTGGCGGTATTACTCTCTAACCTCTAGTTGAAGTACGTTTTTAGCGGCCATTCTTTCATCTAGGACTCTGTAAGCTGCCCCCCCCCCTCCCACCTTCCCACCCGTAAGTTAACGTATGTTTTCCGTGACCAGATTTTGATCTAAACCTCTCCCCCCCTCCTTCCTCCAGGTGGACGCCACTGTTGCTCTCAGACTCCGAGACGAACTCAGCAAGCTGCAGCTGGCACACGTGCGCGCCAAACAGGAACAGATGACCTTGTCTCACCAGCTTGAGACGCTGAAGGTGACACTACGGAAGCACCAAGAGGAGATAGAAACGGCAGAGAAACAAGTGAAGACAAACCGAACAAGGGCAGAGGACGTCAGGTAACCATGGCGACAGCTGATACTTGTGTTATTGTCATGTGTAGTAAGAGGACATTATGGGATGGCGTTAAGTAATGACAATAAGGGATCCCATTAAGGGATGGCATTAAGTAATGATATTAAGGGATGACATTAAGGGATGACATTAAGGGATGGCATTAAGTAATGATATTAAGGTGTCACATTAAGGGATGGCATTAAGTAATGATATTAAGGGATCACATTAACGGATGCCATTAAGTAATGATATTAAAACGGGTGTCCAACCTAATTTAATGGCGATCTGCACCGAAAGTTTACATCTTAATATTAAATTGGCGAGTGTTAACGCTTCGTTTCGGCCGACTGGTAAGGAGAAAACAATTAAGGCAATCCGCCCCCAGCAATGTCAAGCAGAGCGCCATTTTGCAGGGAGCAGTGACGCATATTGTGATTATTCATATGGCGCCACCTTACGTTATAACTCGCGGAGAGAGAGATCAGGGCCGCGATTTACAGATGAACAGCGACAGTTCCAAGCCGCGCAGTAGCGCATAATCTTAGTGTTTCATGAAAAAGTACCGTCCAAACAAATTGATATATGTCTTGCGACGATTAACTCTGCAACAAAGCCATGATTAGAGTTAGAATCGCAGCTATTTATATTAGCGATTATCACGCGCTCTTGTTTTGCTCACATAATAGGCGCAATTTCCGGTTTGAATAAATTAGAGTATCGCCTCCTGATTGGTCAATCCCGGACACGCCTCCAAAAAGGGCTGCCGCCTGGGTAGGCGGCGAAATCGTGCCTGGCGGTCACTTCTAAATTTTATTATGAGCTACAGATAGAACGAAAAATTCCATAATTTAGAGGATAGACAATTGGGTATTATATGAATCGGGTAGCAGCGTTAGAAGCCAGGCTGGCGGTTCCCTTTAAGGGATCACATTAAGGGATGGCATTAAGAAATGACATTAAGGATCACAGTAAGGGATGGCATTAAGTAATGACATTAAGGGATCACATTAAGGGATGGCATTAAGTAATGACATTAAGGGATCACACTAAGGGATGGCATTAAGTAATGACATGAAAGGATCTTGTTGTGATGTATAATGATGTGATAACCCTGGTACTGTGCCTTGCTGTGACGTATAATGAGATTGTTTGTTGCTGTCGTGGTTCCCGCGGCGACCGCCAGGAGCGAGCTGATGTTGGCGGAGTTCAAGAGGGACTCGGCGCGACAGGAACTGGAGCGAATCCTGAACGACATCCGCGTCCGGAAGGGCGATCTGGAGGGCCTAACCGGACCGGAAGTGACGACAGAAGGCGAAACCAGCAGCGGCGACCAGGTGACACGGAGAGAGGTGGGTCACCAGGGGTAATGGGGGGTGGCGGGTCGGAAGGGGTGGCTGGGTGACCAGGGGTGTGTGTGACGGAGTGGTGGGTGCTTAGGGGAAGGGGGGTGGGGGTAATAACGGCAATAAAGTGACTGTTATAAGTTAAGACAGCACATCAGGCTCACTTGTTTAATGGCTGGCCTTTAATCATGGAAACCCGCGTGTGTGTGAAGGTAAAGACGTGCCTTTATACGTTAAATGTGGCTCTGCTGTGCTGTCACTAATAGACAGTCAGATCGATGTGTTACATGAGTGTCTGTGTCCCCTGTCGCCAGGTTCTGGAGCTGTTGGCGGCGCAGGGAGATAGCCAGTCAGATCGATGTGTTACATGAGTGTCTGTGTCCCCTGTCGCCAGGTTCTGGAGCTGTTGGCGGCGCAGGGAGATAGCCAGTCAGATCGATGTGTTACATGAGTGTCTGTATCCCCTGTCGCCAGGTTCTGGAGCTGTTGGCGGCGCAGGGAGATAGCCAGTCAGATCGATGTGTTACATGAGTGTCTGTGTCCCCTGTCGCCAGGTTCTGGAGCTGTTGGCGGCGCAGGGAGATAGCCAGTCAGATCGATGTGTTACATGAGTGTCTGTATCCCCTGTCGCCAGGTTCTGGAGCTGTTGGCGGCGCAGGGAGATAGCCAGTCAGATCGATGTGTTACATGAGTGTCTGTGTCCCCTGTCGCCAGGTTCTGGAGCTGTTGGCGGCGCAGGGAGATAGCCAGTCAGATCGATGTGTTACATGAGTGTCTGTGTCCCCTGTCGCCAGGTTCTGGAGCTGTTGGCGGCGCAGGGAGATAGCCAGTCAGATCGATGTGTTACATGAGTGTCTGTGTCCCCTGTCGCCAGGTTCTGGAGCTGTTGGCGGCGCAGGGAGATAGCCAGTCAGATCGATGTGTTACATGAGTGTCTGTGTCCCCTGTCGCCAGGTTCTGGAGCTGTTGGCGGCGCAGGGAGATAGCCAGTCAGATCGATGTGTTACATGAGTGTCTGTGTCCCCTGTCGCCAGGTTCTGGAGCTGTTGGCGGCGCAGGGAGATAGCCAGTCAGATCGATGTGTTACATGAGTGTCTGTGTCCCCTGTCGCCAGGTTCTGGAGCTGTTGGCGGCGCAGGGAGATAGCCAGTCAGATCGATGTGTTACATGAGTGTCTGTGTCCCCTGTCGCCAGGTTCTGGAGCTGTTGGCGGCGCAGGGAGATAGCCAGTCAGATCGATGTGTTACATGAGTGTCTGTGTCCCCTGTCGCCAGGTTCTGGAGCTGTTGGCGGCGCAGGGAGATAGCCGGTCAGATCGATGTGTTACATGAGTGTCTGTGTCCCCTGTCGCCAGGTTCTGGAGCTGTTGGCGGCGCAGGGAGATAGCCAGTCAGATCGATGTGTTACATGAGTGTCTGTGTCCCCTGTCGCCAGGTTCTGGAGCTGTTGGCGGCGCAGGGAGATAG
Organism: Arenicola marina; assembly: GCA_964019135.1. Classification (NCBI taxonomy): domain Eukaryota; kingdom Metazoa; phylum Annelida; class Polychaeta; family Arenicolidae; genus Arenicola; species Arenicola marina. Next base: position 41,187,027 of record OZ025258.1, read on the forward strand.
CCAGTCAGATCGATGTGTTACATGAGTGTCTGTGTCCCCTGTCGCCAGGTTCTGGAGCTGTTGGCGGCGCAGGGAGATAGCCAGTCAGATCGATGTGTTACATGAGTGTCTGTGTCCCCTGTCGCCAGGTTCTGGAGCTGTTGGCGGCGCAGGGAGATAGCCAGTCAGATCGATGTGTTACATGAGTGTCTGTGTCCCCTGTCGCCAGGTTCTGGAGCTGTTGGCGGCGCAGGGAGATAGCCAGTCAGATCGATGTGTTACATGAGTGTCTGTGTCCCCTGTCGCCAGGTTCTGGAGCTGTTGGCGGCGCAGGGAGATAGCCAGTCAAATCGATGTGTTACATGAGTGTCTGTGTCCCCTGTCGCCAGGTTCTGGAGCTGTTGGCGGCGCAGGGAGATAGCCAGTCAGATCGATGTGTTACATGAGTGTCTGTGTCCCCTGTCGCCAGGTTCTGGAGCTGTTGGCGGCGCAGGGAGATAGCCAGTCAGATCGATGTGTTACATGAGTGTCTGTATCCCCTGTCGCCAGGTTCTGGAGCTGTTGGCGGCGCAGGGAGATAGCCAGTCAGATCGATGTGTTACATGAGTGTCTGTGTCCCCTGTCGCCAGGTTCTGGAGCTGTTGGCGGCGCAGGGAGATCACAAGGAGCAGAGCCTGGATCGGGAGCGACTGGAGCTGGGACACCAGCTGGAGGCCGCCAAGGACGGGTTGATAGGGGAGCAGAGGGCAGCCCGACAGAGAGAGGAGGCCCTGAGGGAGGTGGGTATAGAATGGAGAAGAGGGGGGGGGGGGTAAGGGTGGTCTGATAGGGGAGCAGAGGGCAGCTCGACAGAGGGAGGAGGCCCTGAGGGAGGTGGGTACAGAATGGAGGAGGGGGAGGGGTAAGGGCGGTCTGATAGGGGAGCAGAGGGCAGCCCGACAGAGGGAGGAGGCCCTGAGGGAGGTGGGTACAGAATGGAGGAGGGGGAGGGGTAAGGTTGGTCTGATAGGGGAGCAGAAGGCAGCCCGACAGAGGGAGGAGGCCCTGAGGGAGGTGGGTACAGAATGGAGGAGGGGGAGGGGTAAGGGCGGTCTGATAGGGGAGCAGAGGGCAGCCCGACAGAGGGAGGAGGCCCTGAGGGAGGTGGGTACAGAATGGACGAGGGGGAGGGGTAAGGGCGATCCCTCGCCCACCATTAGGTATCACATGTCTAATATACGTCACTTGCTGCAGGAGCTTGACGCTAAGGACAACAGACTCCAGGAAGTGACCTCTGACCTGAATGCCCTGAGACAACAGTTGCGCCACCTGGAGACTAAATGCCGCGAGCTGGAGGGTGACCAACGCTCAGTGCTCGTGGTATGCATTAACCCCCCCCCCGAACCCCCGAACCCCCGAACCCCCGAACCCCACATCCACTTGTCCAAGCCCCCATCACGTGGCAACCTCATATTAGTGGTATTTCACAGTGTAAGGTCAAGGTCAGATCAGCTACATTATAACGTCAAGAAATAAATGTTTACTTATAAATATTTACCTTATATATTTTATTTTTATTTGTAGTTTAATTGTTACCTTATATATTAGTCTTCCACATTTTATCACCCCAACTACAAAAACACAGATGTAAATCATACCTCCATCATTAAGCACTGTGTCCTTGACCTCGGCAGGAGAAGACAAAGGATTACAATGCAATGAAGCGAGGTTTGGAGGAGCGGCTTGATGACGTCACCCGTCGCAGCCAACAGGAACTCGAGGAAACCCGGAAACAGTTGCAGGATGTCAGCGTCCAGCTGACCAAGGTCAAGGCCGACCTGGACAAGAAGGAGGACTTCTCCATGACGTTGAAGTGAGCAACGTTTCCAATCCGTCGATAGTCAGTGATTCAACCAGTAACTAGAAATATGAATGCTATAATTAAACAATTATTGATTTGGTGGGTTTTATATTTTTCTTACCTCACTCACCCCTTAATACAGTGGCATGTTTTGTGAACAATAGATATGTACTATGGTCGTAACTATGGTTGTATGATAGTCATGTTTTTGTTTAGTTGGCCTGGATTAGGGTATCTAATAAGATGACATCTAGCCATTGACCTCATTAGCGTTATAATCTTATGATCTAATGACCTGCGGTGAGTGACCTGTGACCGTGTCGAGTGACCTATTACCCTCGTCTAATTGTCTATTACCCTTGTCTAGTGACCTATGACCCGTGTCGGGTGACCTATGACCCTTGTCTAATTGCCTATGACCCTTGTCTAGTGACCTATGACCCGTGTCGGGTGACCTATGACCCTTGTCTAATTGCCTATGACCCTTGTCTAGTGACCTATGACCCGTGTCGGGTGACCTATGACCCTTGTCGGGTGACCTATGCCCCTTGTCTAGTGACCTATGGCCAGTGTCGAGTGACCTATGACCCGTATCGGGTGGCCGTGTGTAGAGGGTGTCGAGTGACCTATGACCTTTGACCCGTGTCGGATGGCCGTGTGTACAGTGTGTCGAGTGACCTATGACCTTTGACCCGTGTCGGATGGCCGTGTGTACAGTGTGTCGAGTGACCTATGACCTTTGACCCGTGTCGGATGGCCGTGTGTACAGTGTGTCGAGTGCCCTATGACCTTTGACCCGTGTCGGATGGCCGTGTGTACAGTGTGTCGAGTGACCTATGACCTTTGACCCGTGTCGGTGCGATGGCCGTGTGTACAGTGTGTCGAGTGACCTATGACCTATGACCCGTGTCGGGTGGCCGTGTATACTGTGTGTCGGGTGACCTATGACCTATGACCTATGACCCGTGTCGGGTGGCCGTGTGTACAGTGTGTCGGGTGACCTATGACCTATGATCCGTGTCGGGTGACCGTGTGTACAGTGTGTCGGGTGACCTATGACCTATGACCTATGACCCGTGTCGGGTGGCTGTGTTTACAGTGTGTCGGGTGACCTATGACCTATGATCCGTGTCGGGGGGCCGTGTTTACAGTGTGTCGGGTGACCTATGACCTATGACCTATGACCCGTGTCAGGTGGCCGTGTGTACAGTGTGTCGGGTGACCTATGACCTATGACCTATGACCCGTGTCAGGTGGTCGTGTGTACAGTGTGTCGGGTGACCTATGACCTATGACCTATGACCCGTGTCGGGTGGCTGTGTTTACAGTGTGTCGGGTGACCTATGATCTATGACCCGTGTCGGGGGGCCGTGTTTACAGTGTGTCGGGTGACCTATGACCTATGACCTATGACCCGTGTCAGGTGGCCGTGTGTACAGTGTGTCGTGGTGGTTGTTGCAGAGAGAAGGCGCTGGAGCTGGAGGCGGACGTGCAGCGACTCACGTCCGCCAGCGAGACGGCGGCCGAGGCCCACCGCCAGCACGTCACTCGTCTACACGCCGACAGGGTGCGCCACCCAATAAAGCCCTGTCTTAAACTATCATGTGATTCGTGAATGTCACTTCGCTTTCGTGGCACAAATAGAACACAAATCATTAGCGTAGGGCGTGATAATGTGTTGATAGACGATGAATTTGAGGAAAATTACGCGACAACCTTCTCTTATAAGAAAATAAACAAAAAATGTTTAAATTCTGGGAATTATATTCGGTCGATTTGCATAAGTTTACCTGTTGTAATAGTAGCGATTGATGTGACCACGTGACAGATAGACACACAGACAGACAAAGAGACTAAACACCTGAGTGAAAACCGTCCGACATATGAAGTAATTTTTTTTTTAAATCGTCATAACACGGTGAATGTGCAGGAATATAGCTTAACCCGTTTGCAGTAAATGTCTCTTTGTATTGATTGTTACATGACGATAACATGTTTCTCCAGGAGAAAGCTCTGGCTGACTTGCGGCAGGAGCTGGAGGCAGACAAAGTGAAGGCCATGGAAGAGGCAGGCCATGACTTAGAGCGGCAGCACCAGGATCAAATGTCACAGTTGGAAGATGATCTGTCCAATCAGCTGTCAGACGCCCAGAGCCAACTGGCGGTAAGCAGCCTGCGTGGACCGCAGTGGGGCGATCTGGGTGGATGCTATATATATATATATATATATATAGAGAGAGAGATATATATATATATGGTTGGCATCCGTCCGTCTGCTTTTGTTTTGGTTTAAGTAATACGATTTGCGTCGCGGCATTTACGCTTATGACTGAATAAGCCTATCAGTGACCGACACCCGCAGTCGTCGCGTCGTGTTTGCCCCGTGTTCATACTGTGTTTATCGCGAGTTTATAGTATGTTCACCCGTGTTTACCCCGTGTTTATCGCGTGTTTACCCCATGTTGACCCCGTGTTCACCCCGTGTTCACCCCGTGTTTGCCCCGTGTTCATACTGTGTTTATCGCGAGTTTATAGTATGTTCACCCCGTGTTTACCCCGTGTTTACCCCATGTTGACCCCGTGTTCACCCCGTGTTCACCCCGTGTTTGCCCCGTGTTCATACTGTGTTTATCGCGAGTTTATAGTATGTTCACCCCGTGTTTACCCCGTGTTTATCGCGTGTTTACCCCATGTTGACCCCGTGTTCTTCCCCGCAGGCCCGGGTGATGGAGTTGGAGATCGTGAGAGACAGACTGCGGCAACAGGAAAACATGGGCAAACAACTGACCGAGAAAATCCGGGCGGAGACCAACGCCAAGGTAACGACCAGCACTAACGCGACCTTCTGGGAGGCGCCTCGCAAAGAAACCGTTGTCGGTAGAGTTAACAATAAGCTATAGAATACTCTGGCGAGGGTGAGTAGTGGAAGAGGCTCATTCGCCGTTTATGTGGCCAGCAGGGGTCGCCACTTAGGATGCGGTCATCCGCTTTTCGCTGCTCTCCACACGTTAGATTATAATGGAGACTGAAGTATAGTTTTGACGAATTATCGATTAAGATGAAGTGCTCAAGCTGTCTGCTGTTCTCGGTGTTTAGTTTCGGCAGTTGGTGGAGGAGGAGCGCGCCGCCTGGAGGCGGGAGCAGGCGGAGGAGGCGTCCCGCCAGGTGGCGGCAGTGAGGGAGTCCCTGGAGCAGGACGTCAGCGCCCTCCAGCGGCAGCTTGAGGCGGAGAGCACCATCAACGAGCAACAACTTCAGCAGATGATGGCGCTCAGACAGGTCAGACTCCGGGTGGGGGGGTCAGATGATGGCGCTCAGACAGGTCAGACTCCGGGTAGGGGTGTCAGATGATGGCGCTGAAACAGGTCAGACTCCGGGTGGGGGGGGGGGTCAGATGATGGCGCTCAGACAGGTCAGACTCCGGGTAGGGGTGTCAGATGATGGCGCTGAAACAGGTCAGACTCCGGGTGGGGGGGGGGGTCAGATGATGGCGCTGAGACAGGTCAGACTCCGGGTGGGGGGGGTGTCAGATGATGGCGCTGAAACAGGTCAGACTCCGGGTGGGGGGGGGGTCAGATGATGGCGCTGAGACAGGTCAGACTCCGGGTGGGGGGGGGGTCAGATGATGGCGCTGAAACAGGTCAGACTCCGGGTGGGGGGGGGGTCAGATGATGGCGCTGAGACAGGTCAGACTCCGGGTGGGGGGGTCAGATGATGGCGCTGAGACAGGTCAGACTCCGAGTGTGGGGGGGGGGGTCAGATGATGGCGCTGAGACAGGTCAGACTCCGGGTGAGGGGGTCAGATGTTGGCGCTGAGACAGGTCAGACTCCGGGTGGGGGATCAGATGATGGCGCTCAGACAGGTCAGACTCCGGGTGGGGGGGGGGGATCAGATGATGGCGCTGAGACAGGTAGGACTCCAGGGGGGGGGGGGGAGCAGATGATGGCGCTGAGACAGGTCAGACTTCAAATGCCACATGCGTAATTAACGACTCATTTCCTTATATTCCTGTGTGTACTGTCCGCCTGGAATCATCTGCTGGTCATTTCAAAATAAATTTAGCTCGTACAGCTTACAACTTGGACTGCTGAGCCGAAGTGGAACGAATGAAATCTGTCTTTATCATTTCTATACTATAAACAATAATTTGCCATAAACCACAAACCGAATCACAGCATATCTCTTTCTTTCTGGCTCATGGTGACGTCAGGAGTTGGAAGGTGCTCGGGTGGAGAGTCGCCTCGCTGTCCGGGAGAGACTCAGCGCGCGTCACCATGCCAACGACGCCGCAGACCTGGAGCGCGAGAAACGCTTCGAAGCCATCAAGGGGAAGCTGGAGGAGGTAGCGTAGCAACCTGTGCCCCCCAGGGGGTGGCGTAGCAACCTGTGTCCTAGAGGAGGTAGCGTAGCAACCTGTACCCCCCAGGGGGTGGCGTAGCAACCTATGTCCTAGAGGAGGTAGCGTAGCTACCTGTGCCCCCCAGGGGGTGGCGTAGTAACTTGTAGCCCCCAGGGGGTAGCGTAGCAACCTGTGCCCCCAAGGGTGTCGCGTAGTAACTTGTAGCCCCCAGGGGGTAGCGTAGCAACCTGTGCACCCCAGGGGTGGCGTAACAAACTGTGTCCTGTAGGAAGTAGCGTAGCAACCTATGCCCCCCAGAGGGTGGCGTAGCCAACTGTGTCCTAGAGGAGGTAGCGTAGCAACCTGTGCCCCCCAGGGGGTGGCGTAGCAAACTGTTTCCTAGAGGAGGTAGCGTAGCAACCTGTGTCCTGGAGGAGGTAGCGTAGCAACCTGTGCCTCCCAGGGGATGGCGTAGCAAACTGTGTCCTAGAGGAGGTAGCGTAGCAACCGGTGTTCCTAAGGAGGTAGCGTAGCAACCTGTGCCCCCCAGAGGGTGGCGTGGCAAACTGTGTCCTAGAGGAGGTAGCGTAGCAACCTGTGTCCTGGAGGAGGTAGCGTAGCAACCTGTGCCCCCGAGGGGGTGGCGTAGCAAACTGTGTCCTAGAGGAGGTAGCGTAGCAACCTGTGTCCTGGAGGAGGTAGCGTAGCAAACTGTGCCCCCAGGGGGTGGCGTAGCAACCTGTGTCCTAGAGGAGGTAGCGTAGCAACCTTTGTCCTGGAGGAGGTAGCGTAGCAACCTGTGTCCTGGAGGAGGTAGCGTAGCAACCTGTGTCCTGGAGGAGGTAGCGTAGCAACTTGTGCCCTCCAGGGGGTGGCGTAGCAAACTGTGTCCTGGAGGAGGTAGCGTAGCAACCTGTGTCCTGGAGGAGGTAGCGTAGCAACTTGTGCCCCCCAGGGGGTGGCGTAGCAAACTGTGTCCTGGAGGAGGTAGCGTAGTAACCTGTGTCTTGTCTGAAGTAGTTTAGGATGTAAGGAATGCTTCGTAATGTGTTGTAAAAATGTTGTAAATATGAAATTATGGAACAGTAATAATGAATGAAGCTGCCCCGTGAAACGTCACCACCCTGACCACCAGGACGTGCAGCGGACGACGGCGCAACTGAGGCAGACCGTGGAGCGACAGGAGGAGGAGATCAGGGAGCTGCGCGCGCAGGAGGACGCTGCGCAGGAGGCGGCTGCGCAGGCCGACAAACAGTGTCGCTCCCTGGTGGGCCAGTTGGCGGAGGAATGTCGGAAGACGGCAGCCGTGCTGGGAACCAGCCACAAGGTGGTCACCCTGACCAGGTCAGTACCCCCAGGCACAAGGTGGTCACCCTGACCAGGTCAGTACCCCCAGGCACAAGGTGGTCACCCTGACCAGGTCAGTACCCCCAGGCACAAGGTGGTCACCCTGACCAGGTGAGTACCCCCAGCCACAAGGTGGTCACCCTGACCAGGTCAGTACCCCCAGGCACAAGGTAGTCACCCTGACCAGGTCAGTACCCCCAGCCACAAGGTGGTCACCCTGACCAGGTCAGTACCCCCAGGCACAAGGTGGTCACCCTGACCAGGTGAGTACCCCCAGGCACAAGGTGGTCACCCTGACCAGGTGAGTACCCCCAGGCACAAGGTGGTCACCCTGACCAGGTCAGTACTCCCAGCCACAAGGTGGTCACCCTGACCAGGTCAGTACCCCCAGGCACAAGGTGGTCACCCTGACCAGGTGAGTACCCCCAGCCACAAGGTGGTCACCCTGACCAGGTCAGTCCCCCCACCCCCAGCGGTCACTCACACCCCTGCCCCTATATATCTCGAGGGTGATCCCCCGCACCGGGTCACCACCCCCTGACATCACCCTTGACATCACCCCTGACATCACCCCTGACATCACCCCTGACATCACCCCTGACATCACCCCTGACATCACCCCTGACATCACCCTTGACATCACCCCTGACATCACCCCTGACATCACCCCTGACATCACCCCTGACATCACCCCTGACATCACCCCTGACATCACTCCTGACATCACCCCTGACATCACCCCTGACATCACCCCTGACATCGCCCTTGACACCACCCCTAACATCACCCCTGACATCACCTCTGACATCACCCCGGACATCACCTCTGACACCACCCCTGACATCACACCTGACACCACCCCTGACATCACTCCGGACATCACCCCTGACATCACCCCTGACATCACCCTTGACATCACCCCTAACATCACCCCTGACATCACCCATGACATCACCCCTGCCATCACCCCTGACATCACTACTGACATCACTCCTGACATCACATCTGACATCAACCCTGACATCACTCCTGACATCAACCCTGACATCACTCCTAACATCATTCCTGACATCACCCATGACATCACCCCTGCCATCACTCCTAACATCATTCCTGACATCACTCCTGACATCACTCCTGACATCACTCCTGACATCACTCCTGACATCACATCTGACATCAACCCTGACATCACTCCTGACATCATTCCTGACATCATTCCTGACATCACTCCTGACATCATTCCTGGCATCACCCCTGACATCACATCTGACATGAACCCTGACATCATTCCTGATATCACCCCTGACATCACCCCTGACATCACCCCTCACCTCACCCCTGGTGCCTATGGGATGGGTTCAAGCTACTGTTATATTCTGTATCATACTAAAGCTACGTTGATAAACTGCAATCAACTGTAATAAATGTAATTAATGGTAATTAACTGCACTTAACTGCAATTAACTGTTCATACGTGCCGGCGGTTAACTGTCGCAGTCCGCGTCTGACACCCGTTGTACTTGTTTATTTACAGCTACCCCACGTGGTCGCCAGGGAAACACGCGCGGAGTCCCGTCAAGGCGGCCGTGGCGGAGACACTGGTGAGAGGGCCAGCTAACAGCTAACACAGTGGCACCTAACACTACTATCAGAAGCAATAACTACATCTAAATTTACGAGGGATTTTATTTGTCTTTTATAATACTTAAGAACAAATGGGAACCCATTATGTGCTATTTAATGAATATTTACAGATGATTCATTCGTGCTTTAATAGTGGGTAAAAACGTGGTCTTCGTTGTACCAAGCAATGTACTGTAATGTTATGCTTTCATTATGGATCTGAAATATGTTTCTTCTGTACTGTGACATTATTGTAGAAATAAAAATATATTAAAAACAATTTACGATGGAAGAAGCGAATATGAATATATTTAGGTTGGTGTCAGTTGGTGACATGGGTGAAGACCCCGACATCATGTCCTGTTTCCTCTTCGTGACAGACCAACGTGAGGCAGTGTAATGACGCACTGAGAAAGGCCGTCAAAGAACTGAAGGAAGAGGCAGATAGCCAGAAACAGGCTTCCCAGCAGGCTCAACAGGCCAAGGTAAGACCTGCCAGGGTGGGAGTGGGGGTCAGAGACAGACAGGCCAAGGTAAGGCCTCCCAGGGTGGGGGTGGGGGTCAGAGACAGACAGGCCAAGGTAAGACCTCCCAGGGTGGGGGTGGGGGTCAGAGACAGACAGGCCAAGGTAAGACCTCCCAGGGTTGGGGTCGGGGTCAGAGACAGACAGGCCAAGATAAAACCTCCCAGGGTGGGGGGTGGGGGTCAGAGACAGACAGGCCATGGTAAGACCTCCCAGGATGAGAGTGGGGGTCAGAGACAGACAGGCCAAGGTAAGACCTTCCAGGGTGGGAGTGGGGGTCAGAGACAGACAGACCATGGTAAGACCTCCCAGGGTGGGGGTGGGGGTCAGAGACAGACAGGCCAAGGTGAGACCTCCCAGGGTGGGAGTGGGGGTCAGAGACAGACAGGCCAAGGTAAGACCTCCCAGGGTTGGGGGTGGGGGTCAGAGACAGACAGGCCAAGGTAAGACCTCCCAGGGTGGGGGTGCGCGTCAGAGACAGACAGGCCAATGTAAGACCTCCGAGGGTGGGGGTGGGGGTCAGAGACAGACAGGCCAGGGTAAGACCTCCCAGGGCGGGGGGTGGGTCAGAGACAGACAGGCCCAGATAAGACCTCCCAGGGTGGGGGTCAGAGACAGACAGGCCAAGGTAAGACCTCCCAGGGTGGGGGTGGGGGTCAGAGACAGACAGGCCAAGGTAAGACCTCCCAGGGTGGGGGTGGCGATCAGAGACAGACAGGCCAAGGTAAGACCTCCCAGGGTGAGGGTGGGGGTCAGAGACAGACAGGCCAAGGTAAAACCTCCCAGGGTGGGGGTGAGGGTCAGAGACAGACAGGCCAAGGTAAGACCTCCCAGGGTGGGCGTGGGGGTCAGAGACAGACAGGCCAAGGTAAGACCTCCAAGGGTGGGGGTGGGGGTCAGAGACAGACAGACCAAGGTAAGACCTCCCAGGGTGGGAGTGGGGGTCAGAGACAGACAGGCCAAGGTAAGACCTCCCAGGGTGGGGGTGGGGGTCAGAGACAGACAGACCAAGGTAGGACCTCCCAGGGTGGGAGTGGGGGTCAGAGACAGACAGGCCAAGGTAAGACCTCCCAGGGTGGGGGTGGGGGTCAGAGACAGACAGGCCATTGTAAGACCTCCCAGGGTGGGGGTGGGGGTCAGAGACAGACAGGCCAAGGTAAGACCTCCCAGGGTGGGGGTGGGGGTCAGAGACAGACAGGCCAAGGTAAGACCTCCCAGGGTGGGAGTGGGGGTCAGAGACAGACAGGCCAAGGTAAGACCTCCAAGGGTGGGGGTGGGGGTCAGAGACAGACAGACCAAGGTAAGACCTCCCAGGGTGGGAGTGGGGGTCAGAGACAGACAGACCAAGGTAAGACCTCCCAGGGTGGGAGTGGGGGTCAGAGACAGACAGACCAAGGTAAGACCTCCCAGGGTGGGGGTGGGGGTCAGAGACAGACAGACCAAGGTAAGACCTCCCAGGGTGGGAGTGGGGGTCAGAGACAGACAGGCCAAGGTAAGACCTCCCAGGGTGGGGGTGGGGGTCAGAGACAGACAGGCCATTGTAAGACCTCCCAGGGTGGGGGTGGGGGTCAGAGACAGACAGGCCAAGGTAAGACCTCCCAGGGTGGGAGTGGGGGTCAGAGACAGACAGGCCAAGGTAAGACCTCCCAGGGTGGTGGTGGGGATCAGAGACAGACAGGCCAAGGTAAGACCTCCCATGGTGGGAGTGGGGGTCAGAGACAGACAGGCCAAGGTAAGACCTCCCAGGGTGGGAGTGGGGGTCAGAGACAGACAGGCCAAGGTAAGACTTCCCAGGGTGGGGGTGGGGGTCAGAGACAGACAGGCCATTGTAAGACCTCCCAGGGTGGGGGTGGGGGTCAGAGACAGACAGGCCAAGGTAAGACCTCCCAGGGTGGGGGTGGGGGTCAGAGACAGACAGGCCAAGGTAAGACCTCCCAGGGTGGGGGTGGGGGTCAGAGACAGACAGGCCAAGGTAAGACCTCCCAGGGTGGGGGTGGGGGTGGGGGTCAGAGACAGACAGGCCAAGGTAAAACCTCCCAGGGTTGGGGTCGGGGTCAGAGACAGACAGGCCAAGGTAAGACCTCCCAGGGTGGGAGTGGGGGTCAAAGACAGACAGGCCAAGGTAAGACCTCCCAGGGTGGGAGTGGGGGTCAGAGACAGAGAGGCCAAGGTAAGACCTCCCAGGGTGAGGGTGGGGGTCAGAGACAGACAGGCCAAGGTAAGACCTCCCAGGGTGGGAGTGGGGGTCAGAGACAGACAGGCCAAGGTAAGACCTCCCAGGGTGGGGGTGGGGGTGGGGGTCAGAGACAGACAGGCCAAGGTAAAACCTCCCAGGGTTGGGGTGGGGGTCAGAGACAGACAGGCCATGGTAAGACCTCCCAGGATGGGAGTGGGGGTCAAAGACAGACAGGCCAAGGTAAGACCTCCCAGGGTGGGAGTGGGGGTCAGAGACAGACAGGCCAAGGTAAGACCTCCCAGGGTGAGGGTGGGGGTCAGAGACAGACAGGCCAAGGTAAGACCTCCCAGGGTGGGAGTGGGGGTCAGAGACAGACAGGCCAAGGTAAGACCTCCCAGGGTGAAGGTGGGGGTCAGAGACAGACAGGCCAAGGTAAGACCTCCCAGGGTGGGGGGGGGTTCAGAGACAGACAGACCAAGGTAAGACCTCCCAGGGTGGGCGTGGTGGTCAGAGACAGACAGGCCAAGGTAAGACCTCCCAGGTTGGGGGTCAGAGACAGACAGACCAAGGTAAGACCTCCCAGGGTGGGGGTGGGGGTCAGAGACAGACAGGCCAAGGTAAAACCTCCCAGGGTGGGGGTGGGGGTCAGAGACAGACAGGCCAAGGTAAGACCTCCCAGGGTGGGCGTGGGGGTCAGAGACAGACAGGCCAAGGTAAGACCTCCAAGGGTGGGGGTGGGGGTCAGAGACAGACAGACCAAGGTAAGACCTCCCAGGGTGGGAGTGGGGGTCAGAGACAGACAGGCCAAGGTAAGACCTCCCAGGGTGGGGGTGGGGGTCAGAGACAGACAGACCAAGGTAGGACCTCCCAGGGTGGGGGTGGGGGTCAGAGACAGACAGGCCAAGGTAAGACCTCCCAGGGTGGGGGTGGGGGTCAGAGACAGACAGGCCATTGTAAGACCTCCCAGGGTGGGGGTGGGGGTCAGAGACAGACAGGCCAAGGTAAGACCTCCCAGGGTGGGAGTGGGGGTCAGAGACAGACAGGCCAAGGTAAGACCTCCCAGGGTGGGGGTGGGGGTCAGAGACAGACAGGCCAAGGTAAGACCTCCCA